>QEOT01008371.1:47963-68915 GCA_003123785.1 Pterocarya stenoptera | reverse complement strand
AAGCATTGGAGGACTGTATGTTAGGTGTTAAGAAGGAGTTCTACACGGTGATGAGGGAGGGACATCGCAGCTTTATAGCACAGCGGTGCTTGAACAACCGTGGTCAATATATGGCGTTAGTTGGATACAGTGAGGGAGGGAGGCAAAGCTTCATTTTTATACTTGAAGAAGAGGGTGCGAGGGGATGGAGAAGACTAAGGGATTGCACTGCGGGAGTATCTTCAGGAAGGGAGAAATGTTGAGGGGACTCGCAGTGAATCACAGTTGAGGCCAATGGTGAAAGAGGTTCAACCGTACACAAGGTTAGGGGTGTCAAATCTTGTTAACGGGTCGTGTTTGTGTCGTGTCAAGGCATGTATATTATACTATATGGGTCAACCTGAACACATTAAACTTATTGTGTCAAAATCTCAAACTCTAACACGACCTATTAACATAACGGGTTGACACGACAATATCATTTTTGATCCGTTAATGAATATTATGAAATAGATTAACATGACAATACCCAACCCGTTTCAACCCATTTATGTAAATGGGTTGAAAAAACTGGAAATTAACCCATTTGACCTGATTAAGTTTAGTATAATTTTATATTAATGTTAAAATCACAATATCTATAAAAAATTTAACACTAATTGCGAGTCCAAAATTACAATCCAAATAATAAACATATCGAAATTAAAATCTCAACAATTTTACTTTTAGGTACCGCCCAAAGCAGCCTTTTTTCGTGGGACAACTTCTTTGGGTAAGATCCTTACAACCGACAATTTGAGGACACATATGGTGATCATCGCACATTAGTGTTGCATATGTAGAAAAGGAGGCTAGTCGGTAGACCATCTCCTTTTACATTGTGAGACAGCCAGAGTGTTATGGAATGAAGTGTTTAGTAGACTAGACTTGGCTTGGGTTACGCCCGAGACAGTGGTGACAATTCTTGCGAGCTGGACAAATCTAAGAGGCACATTCAAGAGATTAAAGTTGTGTGGAAGATGGTCCCATATGCGTCATGTGGTGTTTGTGGCAGGAGCGCAATGAACAGACATTTGAAGACAATGAGAGATCGCTGGAGGAACTAAAAGCTTTTTTTATTAGACCTCTATGTACTTGAGCCATTGCTGTTGATTTTAATGGCATGGATCTACATGATTTTCTTGTCTTTATTGCGCCTACTTAGATAGGGCATACTTTCTGTATTTGTACCGGGCTATGTCTATTTGTTGATTAATAATACTTATTTACTTATAAAAAGAAAGTTTGATAAAGACTGTCATACTCAATGTTTTTCATTTAAATAAAGTTATATTGTTTTATTTTATTATTAGTATTATGATTCTTAAAACTGTCTCATGAACAATCAGACTTTGGGGTTTAGGCAAAGAAGTTGACATGAAATCCTTTATGTCTTTGCAGTTACCGATTACATATAATGGATTGGGCTTTTGTCCATAAAGTTTGGGACAAGTGGGCTTCTAACAATGTTGGTTCTTCTGGTGAGTAAAATAGGGTGTTTTAAAAGTCACATGCGAACTGAGCCAAATATACCTGTATTCAATAAATCTTAAAGATTTGACAATTGCTTCTTGCAGGTGAGCCGTTGAAAGCTGCTTTGCTAATTAACTATGATCCAACAGGACCATCTCGTTTGTTGTCTACAATGTAAGAGAGAGTTAAGCTGCTTATGTCTATGAATTTGTAGTTTTGGTTTCTCAATTGTCTGCAAAGGCATTATAATTTCAGTTGGTTGACATGTCTCCTATGTATGCTTTAGCTGTTATTGCTAGTCCACCGTCAATGCATTGCATCTAAATGAATCGAAGTTCATTTCTAAAAGTCTTTAGATTGGTGGTGCAATGTATTGTATTTTATGGAGCAAAGCAAATTGTAAAGTTTATTTCCTAGTTGCGTAGTGTAGGGAAATTGCAATTTTCTTTTCGGAATTTCCAATGTCCAAGGCACCAAGCAAAAAGGTTTCTTTAAAATTTTAGTATTGTGTCCAGGTTCATGAAGTGCAAGGTAAAGAATGTGGCTTGTGTTTTGCCTTTTTTTTCCCCTAGATCTCTATTTTGAGCAGCATTCATGAGGTTAAGCTCTTTTCATGGGTAGGAAAGCAGTTGTGTGTTGGTTGCGATGGAAAATGTATAGTGCATTTATGCTTTCTTTTGTTGGGCCATAAGCTTATAATTTCAAAATCCTTAATTATATGCTTTATACAGCACTTTATGCCTGTCATTATTAATAATTTTCTGAAGAAAGTAGTTGAATGGTTTAAATATGGTTCTGCCTGTGCTCGACTTCCTGCTCACACGGTGTATGGAAATCACAATTCTCTTTTTGGAATCTCAATGTCCTTGCAAAAAGGTTTCTTCGAAATCTTTGTATTTTGTGTCCAGGTTCATGCAGTGCAAGGCTTGTGTTTTGACCTTTCTTTTGGATCTCTAATCCGAGCAGCCTTCTTTTTTATAAGTAAAGCAGTTCTGTGTTGGTTGGGATGTAAAATGTAAACTGTATTTATACTTTCTTTGGTTGGGGTATAAATCTGACAATCCTTAATGATATGATATACAACACTCTTATGCCTGTTAATTTTAATAAATTTTCTGAAGAAAGCAGTTGATAGAAACAAAGAAGCTGTTGAAGTGCACCTGTGTACATCCAGTGCACCTGGGCTATGCCTATTGATATTAATAGAACTTTTCAGTTTTCAGAAACAAAAATATGGTTCCACCTCTGCTCAACCCCCTCAATGTCCCTAGCAATGCTAGCAGCTTAGTCAGTCGTCAGTGAGATACATGCGCATCTACTTGAGGTGCGAGTCTTGTGTGGTGTTACAGGTGCTGTCTGATGTTACCGGCTTTAGGTTTTAATAAGGGAAGCTATTATTTGGTTGACTGTACCTATCCCCAAAAAGGCATAGTTACCAGATAATAGGTCCCTGGGGTTTGCCCTAATTAAAAACTTGGTGCCAATGGAAAAAGATCGTACAATTTACCCAGGGGGGAACCACCCGTGGGTAGCCCAAGTGGTTAGGGTGAACTTGTGTGCATATGCTCCAGATCACAGGTTCGATTCCCCCCGGGATCAAACTACAATTTAAGTAGGAGGCCATGGCGGTGGCTTGTTGTGCTTGTCTCCCTGAGGGTTTAGGTTCCATGGGTGAGTCCTAAGGGCTCTGCCATGGGGTGGTTCTCCCGTCATAAGAAAATATTTTTATTCAATTTGTCACTTATAAAAAAAAAGTATTTTAATTTTTTTTTTTTTGAGATTTTCCATATATTTTTTTTCAATAATTTTGTGAGTACATGGCAGGGTGTTTCTGCAATTTTTCGGTGGCAAATTATTGTCACGCCAGCATATGAATCTGTCAAAAATTTATCAGAGTAGACAGACACATCAAGTTGTTATACAGAGCTTATTCAGATTAATTTAATGCTGTGATGTTTTATTTTAAGAAAATTTTTGGATTATGCATAGAATATGGACCTTGATTCTTAAGTATATATCTCAAGTTTGTTTTAGATAGTTTCCATGGAAGTCGAGGGTTATGGTTCCTAATTACGGGCGTCGTTATTGTATGGAGATGTTTTTTTTTTTTTTTTTTTTTTTTAAGTAAGAAAGAAAATTTTATTAATACGAATGAAATAGGCGAAGCTCATGTACATAGTACAAAAGAAATACCTATATACATTCTAAGAACCAGAAAATCATGAGCATTAGCTCATTTAAGCACTACAGCAGAAAACCAAAACAGTAAGGTGTGCACAAAAAAATGGAGGTTGTAGACATATGAGAGTTGAGTTGATATTTAAGTGAGTTAGAGATTATTTTCTGAACTTTTAGCCAAATCAGTTATAAAGATTTTAGTAAGTATGCTTCTTTGTTTTGCAATCTTCCTCTGTCATAGATACCATGTAAGACATGGACCTTGGAATAGCTGTAAGGTAAATGTATGTGTTAGTGTTTCTATGGAGAAATAAAATGTTTACTTCAATCCATAATACCTATAAGTAATTTGTAACATTTTAATCATGCCATTTGACCAAAAAGCATCTCCTCTCCCATAAGGGAGCTTCTATAGGTTTGATTGTGTATTATAAGGACCCAAGTAAGGCCCAAGCCACATGCGGGCTTATACTCAAAACTCTAAAGCACCAGTCAATGTTACAATTGGAGCCCTTTGGAATTGTTATAAAGGGCTTGAACTTCTTCCCGGGCAACGAGGGATCTCATTCACCACCTTCTTATATACAACCCAATCCGGGGTACACTTATATGCCGATGAAAAAGAGAAAAGTTAATGCTTAAAATGAGCCTTTTAATGTTATATGTATTTCAGTGTAAATGATTGGTTGATTAGGACTTGCATCATTTGATTGTAATAACTATACTTGGCTCTCCCTTTATCTTACAAACATTATAAAGTGTCTGTTTGTCTTTTGTANATTGGCTTATTGTTTTAAAGTTTGGTGGACGGGTCTTGATGACAGATGTGGTCACATCAATTCATGAGAATTGGTTCTGTGCAAGGTGCATGAACACAGCAAAACGTGCTGGTGAAGGTGCCATTATAATGCAAACAGCAGCATTCCTCTTGGTTGCATTGTGAGTGTGGAGATTTTAAAGACATGTTCATTATGCTTTCAATACATTTGGTAATTAAGATGGAAATGTAAACATAGGTGGAGGGGGACACATGGATTAGATTTTTTGAAAGTATTTTAACCTTCTGGCTACTTTTTCTCTCTTGTTGGGCAGGTATGATGGTTCAATCGGCCCTGCATCCCGTGCTATGATGGCTGTTGATCAGTTTGCATGGCAATTAGGTCGAAGAAATCTTTAACCTCTATTCTAGAAAGGAAAATGATACAGTTACAACTCTTTTTTACAACTTTTATACAATCATATGTTAAATGAGGGATATTTTTGTAAAACAACTTATAAAAATAACATAAGTTTACATAATTACCCTTAATTTAACATATGGTTGTATAAAAGTTGTAAAAAAGAGTTGTAAGTGTATCATTACTCGATTATTATTGGGTTTGATAAAGAATTTAGAAACGAACCGAATGCCCTCCAGAAACAAAATGGGGAACCATGCCTCTGGTTTTTCAATGCAATTTCTTGCCTTAGACTTCTTTGAGTTCTTTGAGCCATTCCTTGCGATGCATTCACAATCTCTCTTTCTCTCCCCCTACTCTTGTATATATTCAACTATTTTAACCAACCAAAAAACAATAATTGGAGAACACATGAAAGATTAGAGGATTTAAAGTTCGGGGATACAAATGAGCCCAAAATTTAGAATACATACGTCGTAGGAATGTTGTGAAAGAATAGAGTAGGGGGTTTGAGAAAAATGTGTTCATGCATACATAATTAGATGAACAAGGAAGGCTCAATCACATTCCTAGAATTGAGAAAGATTAGTCAGTAATACACAAATTCCCCTTATACTCAATACAGGAATCACAATGTCTCTTAAATTCCCATTGTCTTCGTCCATCATTCCTCCATTATAAATGGTACGATTTAAGTGCCACATTTTTTAATGAGATTGGGTCTATTACTACCTGTACCACCCTAATAAAGGTTTAAGCCACATTTGGGCTTATATTCAAAAAGGACTATTAAATAATGGCATAATTGGTGTCTCTTCATGAAACCATTCATCTGTTGGAATGGAAGAAAGCTGTTGAAAAGCAGGGTAAGTAGTCCGCCAGCCAACCTAGGAGAGATTGTAGTAATTTGAGAAGTGATGAATGATGATTGCATAGCTATTGGAAAGCGCCCTCATCCAAACAAGTAGTTTACAGAGAGTCGACAAAGAATTTCATTAATAATCGGGACGGAGTCATATTATGCAGAAGTCTCATGTATAGTTCCCTGAGAAGGGAGTGGCTACTTACTAGAGCTTCGACTAACCACCATCAGTCAATTTCACTTTAGGCTGGAAGGTCAAGGAAGTTGGTGACCTGATGATAGGAGAGCTGGCGACTCTTCTTCTTCGACGGAAGCAGGGTTGCTCAAGTTTCGAAATTCTCGGGTGTTTTGCTCGAATGGCCTTTTTTGGACTTGATAAATAAAGCTACGCTCTAAGAAGGTTTGGTGGTTGTATAATTCCCAAGCGGAAAGTCTACTTGCAAAGTAGATGGGGTGATCTAGCAGCCCTTCCTGCGCTAACATAAAACTTTTTTCTGTCTTAAGCAATTTGGGAACACATTCAACACTTGCACTCACTCAATATTGGATCCACCTAAGCAATTCTTCTATTAATTTCTAATGACAAATTGATAGAGTTATCTAATTGCGAGTTGTTTATAGTTCAAATATCAATTTTGCGAAAATTGAAAACTGAAGTCTCAAATTGTAAAAATGTTAAATCCCATGTCAATTTTGCAACGAATCCTAAAATCTATAAGGAAAAAGCTATAGCCATCGACGTTGTGTCCTGAGGATGGATCCAGGCTGACGTGGTGTGGCTTTTTTAATATTAAAAAATAGTTTTATATATTTAAAAAAGTTATTGGGTGGATAGTGAGATGATATGGATGGACAATGACGATGTGATTGATGCATGTTGCTAATTAATTAGGAGCCACACGCTTGTAAGTTGTAAGTTGCAAATAAAACGCTTTAAATACTAGAACAATATACACGCAATACATTTTCACAATATATTTCATAATAATGTTATAAGATGAGGATATTTTTATAGAAAGCGATGCTACTTTGCTGCCTGCAGGTGCCCACTCATTATGACGCCCAGTGCAAATTGCACTTTTTTTTTTTTTGCTTTTGTTTCAAACATTTTTAAACATGTTTAAATATTTTTAAAAAATTAAAAATAGATATATAAATATACTAATAGTCACTTTCTTAATCATTAAGAAAAAATAAATTTTTAAAAATAAATAAATATATGAACGGTCAAAATTAGTAGACAAATTAATGCATAGTAGCATTATTATTTTATAAAATAGTGTTATCTTTATAAAGTGTTTTATAAAATGGTGGCACTACAACCTTGACAATGTGTCTCGAGAAGTGTATTCCAGTATTTTTTTTTTATTGCTTTTTTTTTTCATACATATTTTTTATATCCTTAAAACATTTTTAAAAAATTCATGACATTATTAAAAAGTACTTTCTTAATCACTAAGTAAAAAACATAAAAAATGAATAAAAAATGCCTCAGATCACCTTTTAGTGGCCCAAGCATTTTTCTTTATAAAAATACCCTTCATTTAAAATAGGAAAATGATACTATGCCTCTTGAGTTTGCCCCTCAATTTGACTACTTATGTATTTTATTTTATTCTTTAATATTTTTTTTTACTTAATGGTTAAGGAATCGACTATTAGTGTATTGATATTTAAAAAAAATGTTTAAACATTTTTAAAAAATATTTGAAATAAAAATATATATATAATTTACATTAAGGACACACCAAGTGGACAAACTTGAGTGAGATAATAGCACTGCCCTTTAGATATAGTTATATAAAATATTATGAAAAATATATTGTATAAATAATTTTTCCTTTAAATATGTCTGAGTTCGAGTCCCAAGATATTCATCATGATTTCATGTATCTGGTTGCTACGGCGTTGCCTATAATGTGGTAATGAGCAACCCAAGCATGAGGTGTAGACATGCATGATTTATTTTTCTGCAACACATAGTACATTAACGTCAATTTCCACGTGCTTTGTAAGAGCATGAAATTTTGGATTAGTTACCAAATAGGTCGTTCCTATGTTATCACATCATAAGACTGGTTGAGAAGGAATAAAATTGTGAAGCTCACGAAGTAAAGATAGGAGTCATAATAATGTCTTGGCAGTAGCATGAGCAACAACATGATATTCTACCTCGGTGCTTGATCGAGCCAAGGTGGATTGCTTTTTGGAGCTCCAGAAAATAAGGTTGTGGCCATAGTAGATGCAGTGGTCAAAGGTGGACTTACGATCGTCAGGAGAATCGGCCCAGTTCTCATTGGAATAAACTGAGATCTGTGTGGAGAAGATAGGCTTGATGAGTAAACTAAAATCAAGAGAAAACTTAAGATACATTAGAATTCGTTTAATCGCAGTCCAGTGGATGTCCGGTGGCTTGTGCATGAATTGGCACACCTTGTTCACTGCAAAAGAGATATTTGGGCGAGTGAGAGAGAGATACTGAAGAGCTCCTTCAATGCTGCGGTATAGAGTCTCATCAGGACAAGGGTTGCCATAAAAAAGAGATAATTATTAAGAAGAAGACATGAGAGAAGATACAGGTTTGGCCTCTATCATGTTAGTGCATTTCAAGAGATTAAGAATGTACTACCTCTGGGAAAGTAGAAGACCCGCTGGAACTGATATATCCTCCATGCCTAAAAAATAATGTAGTGGCCCTAAGTCTTTTACTGCAAAGTCACAGTTCAGTTGAGTAAGAAGATGAAAGATGGCGCCTGCATTTGAACATGTGATTAAGATGTCATCAACATACACTAGTACATACAGTGTAAGAGACTCCGAGATATAAACAAATAAGGAGCTGTTTGATTGAGAATTAGTAAACCCAAGATCCACCAGTTTGTCACTATGGCAGGAGAACCATGCCCATGGGGCTTGTTTTAAACTATATAATGCCTTGTTGAGTCTGCAAACGTGAGTGGGAAATTGATGATGAATATATCTCACATGTTGCTATATGTATACAATTTCATAGAGAAAACCATGGAGAAATGCATTCTGGTGAACAGGCTAGTTGTTAGACACAACATGACTAAGGACAAGCCAAATAGTTGTAGGCTTAATGACAGGGCTAAAAGTATCATCATAGCCTAATCCTTGTTGTTGATGATAGCCTTTAACAACTAGGCGGGCCTTCCGTCGTTCAGGAGAGCCATCAGAGTGGGTTTTGGTTTTGTACATCCATTTGCTGCCAACCAGGTTCATGCTAGCTTCATATGGTACTAGGGACCACTTACCTTGCTCATGAGGGCAAAAAATTCTGCATCCATGGCCTCACGCTATTCTGGAAACTTATGAGCCTCAGAGTAGCAAGTGGGATCAGTAGGAGTGGTGGAGATGGTGAGGAGAACAGTGGGCAGAGGATATTTGATAGTGTCATCTGAATATTGCTTGATTTTCACAATATTATTCTGTGAGTGGGTGACCATCAGATGAGAACTAAAAGAAGGAGGTTCAGGCGGCAAGGCAGCTGTGGATGGAGCAGGAACATAGGAGGATGCAGGCGTCGATGATGGAGTAGATGAAACTAGAGGGGAGGTAAAAGTTGACACAACAGGGGAAGACGATGGTTGTGACGATGATGTTTCAATACTGGACGCATGTGATGTCGTATTGTTAAGTAATGGATGAGCAAAAACGATAGGAGCGAGACTGTTGTTTGGAGGAGTTGAAAAAGGCAAGACGGAGTGTGTGGATGACGACACTGTAGGAGTTGATTCAGCATGGCCTTGAGATGCTGTGGGTGATGAGAAAGGAGACAAAGACTCATCAAAGATGACATGCCGAGAAACAAAAACTTTGCCAGAGTCGAGGTCAAAGCATTTGTAACTTTTGTGGAGGTTGCTGATACCAATGAAGATACATTTTTTAGACCTAAAATCCAGCTTGTGTTTATTAAAGGGTCGGAGGTAGGGATAACAAGCACAACCGAAAATCTTAATGTTAGAGAAATCAGGTGCTTTGTGAAAGATTTTTTCAATAGGAGAAATGCCAAGAAAAGCGGTGGGAGGTCTATTAATGAGAGAGATTGCCATTAAAAAAGCATCATCCCAAAAACAATGAGGAGTAGAACTTTGAGATAATAAGGTTAAACTCATTTCAATAACATGAAGATGTTTTCTTTAAACAGAGTCATTTTGTTGAGAGGTGTGAGGATAGGAGACATGATGTTGGATTCCCACTTTATGAAAATACTGATTAAGTGTTCGAAACTCACCACGCCAGTTTGTTTCGACACACTTGATTTGACGATTAAATTGACGTTCAACCATTTTTTGAAATTGAATAAAATAGTCAGAACATCAGATTTATTTGCAAGAGGATAAAGCCAAATAAATTTACTGAAGTGATCAACAAAAGAAACATAATATTTGTTGCCCTTGGTAGATAAAATAGGGGAAGGACCCCATACAACAAAAAAATTAAATCTAAAGGATGATCGGAGATAGATTGAAATACTGGAAAAGGAAGGTGGTGGCTCTTCCCTTGTTGACATGCAGAACAAACACCTGTTATTTTATTTGAGGAGACTATTTTATTTGAGGAGACTGGGAGGGAGGATTTGGATATAAGATGTTTCACTGTTTGATAGGTGGGATGTCCCAAATGATGGTGCCATACTTCCAAAGGAACAAGCTGACATAAAAAATATTGAGAAGAGGATGAAGCCGACATAGTGGAGGGGAAGGGATAGAGTCCATCCTTAGGCGTGCTTTGTAGAAGAATCTTCTTCGTGACCTTGACCTTCACAAGAAAATGAGATGAGTGAAATTCAACAGACACATTGTTTTCTTTGGTAAATTGGCTCATAGAAATAAGATTCTTCTTGATTTGTGGGACATGTTAAACATTGTGAATATGAAAAGAAGATTATGAGGACTGAATTTCAGATTAACCAATATGAGATATAGTCAAACCTGCCCCGTCTCGTACTTGAATTTGATCCAAACCGTTATAGAGCTCGACATGGAGGTTCAAATTCTGAATATCATTGGTGAGATGATTGGTGGAGCCGGTGTCAGGATACCAACTATTATCAGCTAGAGTTTGTTGTGCTGTAAGGGAGGCAGACATGTTGTTAGGCATGCTTTGATAGGCTTGATCAAAGTGGTGGAAACACTTGACATCTACATGACCAGCTTTGCGACAGATCTGGCACATTGAGCGAATACCACCAGGAGAAGTACCATTATGACCACCTCGGCCCCTAACATGACCAAGTGAAAATGAGTGAGAGGGGGCATGACTCTAGTGTTGTTTCTTACCAGAAGGACCGCAATGTTGATCAGTGCGTGTTGTAACATTTCGAGACCCGAATGGTGGCTTCAAGAGCTTGAGTGTGTTGCTGTCGTCTCAACTCAAAGTTGAGAAGATGACCAAAGATATCTTTAAGCTCCATGGGATCATCCCTTGTTTGAATGAACGTAACAATGGGATCATAAGAAGAATCTAGGCCACCAAGGAGATACGAAACGATCTCAGTATTAGGGAGGGGATGTCCGATGGCCGTAAGAGTATCAGCAAAGGACTCCACGGTCTGGAAGTAGTCAGAAATAAACATGTCGCCCTTCTTGACAGTAGAGAGTTAACGCCGAGTCGTTGAGAGGCGAGCTTGAGAGTGAGAGGAATACATCTTTTCAAGAGCAGAACATACTTCTCGAGAAGTAGTAACACCAACCACCTTGGCAAGAATGCTTTTCGATAAAGAAGACATGAGAATACTCAAGACAATCTAGTCTTCATCAAACTAGTGAGTAAACTTGGGATTGATAATCTGGTGAGGAGATGTAGACGACAAAGCTGCCTCTGGGTTTGAAATATATTAGGTTGGCTGAAGAAGACTCCCATCAATGTAGCCAAAAAGACGTTGGCCTCTGAGATAGGGAGTGATCTGAGCCTTCCATAACAGGTAGTTCTCACTAGTCAACTTGATAGTAACCAAGCTCTAAATGCTAGGAGGGGTGACGGGTGTGTTTGTGAGAGGGGTCAAGGAGGAAGCGGAAGAGGAAGCCATTGACGTTGGTCACAATGGCTCTTGATACCATAAAACAAAAGATGAATTGTGGGGGTTTTAACTCTCTTCCTTGAATGACTTACGAGATATTACATTTACAGAAGAATTTGTTTACAAACTTGAATCTGTTTACAAGCTAGAATTTGTTGCAATAATTATCATCTCCTATAAATATGGGATTGAGATGAAAGCATCTGAACACTTGAGATGGAGTTCAACTTGGAGCCGTTTTCTTTAGAATTTGAACTGTCCTTATCCTCATCAATGAATACGTTAATTAATTTGGATATCATACTTGCATAATTGTATGTGATTTATATGGTACTAATGCACAAAGTCTTCTGTGGATGGAATCTATACCATTGTCGGGGTCCAATTCCTTTCTATGTGAGAAAATTGAGAAGTACTACATTCACAAAGAGATATTATTAAAGTAAATTCACAAATTGATGTGTGGCTTTATATGATATGAAGGATCTAGTTTACAATAAAAGTAGCTTGACAATTTGATGTACTTTCACCTCAAGTCACGTCAGTTTGTGGAATCTTTTTTAGGTAAAGTATTTCTCAAGAGAATTTTCTAGAAAATATACAATTTCTCAATCAATAAACATCCTCACTTGGGTGTATTATTAAATTACTTGCAAAGTATTGCCATAATTCAAACACACCCTCAAAGATGATTATGTTCTTTTTAATCATAAATAATGAAAACATTATTATTTTACCTCGCATTCAATGTTCTATGACTTCTATCCGGAATCAAAAGGTATATTTGGTAATATTGGGGGCGTTTTATAATTCCCAAAGATTAAGTTATTACTTGCGTGCCCATCTATAGTACTTTGACTTCAAACAAAATTCTCAAGGTACAAACTATTATACTGTACTTCATATATATTGAACTGGAAATGCCGTTTATTCTTAGATAAAAACCCAAATCATGTTTATGGTTTTAATTTTTCATTGAAAAGTTTACAAAAGAACATACAAACTATACAGCCCACAGGCCACATATGTTGAACGGCAAATTAGTACTATAATAGCTCATTACGTCACTGCATTTATTTCTTTATTTTAAGATGAACACCCCAATTATAACTTTAGTTTTTTATTCGGAGTAGAAATAAAGAAACACAACGTACGTAATTAAGATGTACATGGATATTGGACCAACAAGGACAGCCTCCTAGGAGCTAAGTGTGGCATGCATCTTCCATGTTCTTAGCGATGGTCTGCAGAGTAGCTGTAATAAAAGAGGTAAAATCTTCAAAGGACCAACCTTCCATGGGATCACACATGAATGACCACTCAATCTTGCACCCAGATGCATGCAACTTGCCATCATCATCATCATCATCATCATTGATGGGCAACAGTTTCATTGTCGAGACGTACCCCTTCACGCCCATGTTATTGTCCAACATCTCAAAGCTAAAACACCGTTTGATGGGATCGATCGAGAGCAGCCTTTCGTAGGCATGCATCGTTTGCGTTACGGCCTCGTGGCCATCTGATGATGGTAATGTTTTTGAGAAGGCGCAGTAGCGGGTTAAGCCAGGCTGACCGAGGATCCCCTCCACATGGTAGCACTCTTTCATGAGTGTTTCAGGAAGCCATTTGTGTAGGTTGCAGAAGTCCACCAGCAATGGCCAAACTTGTTCTACTGTTGCAGTTGCAAGGCCTGCAGAGGTTTTAAACTCCCATTTTGGCTTTTCAATTAATTTCTCTTCCATGTTTGTGTGTGTGTGTGTTTGTGTGAGAGATGTAGAGGTTGCAAATAGGAGGGAGAGAGTTTATGGATATATATATCAGGGTTATAGAGGATTGGTGGTTTCATGGGGGTTGCAGAGGTATTTATAGGAATATAAAGATCGCTTGAAGATTAATACATGGTGGAAGATTTAATATTGATCTAGTCCAAACTAGGGGCCCAATGCCCATCACCCATAAAGGGTTTAGGGGAGTCGTGTGCATGGACGAAGACCCAGCCGCGGACCTATTAGGAGGGGATAAATCTCACGTTATGGATAAACACACATGACTTTTCATAACACATTACACAAACATTTTTTAAAATGAATAGTAGTTTAGTAAAATACTTTATAAAAGTAACATCACTTTACAAAAATACCCTCAGTTTAAAACATATGTTGTGAAATATGTTGTGAAATGTGTTGTGTGGGTATCATTGCTCATAAGTTTATGGTACTCATCCTATATTCTCTGTGCATATATATAAGCAACAACCAACAAGTAAACTTCGATCTCTTTGATTTATGTATTCTCGAATTATTATTTCTTCTTACTAATTTAAGCATAAGAAAGGTCATAAGTACACCGTACCGCTCATTCAATGATTTGTAGGTGAACAATCACAACCGGTGGTGGGACACGTCTTCTACACATGGGTTTGAAGATTACAAACACTATACCTCAATTTCTATACGCACTATTCTTAAAGTCCATTAGAGTCTACATAAAATAATGTAAATTAAGTTAAGATAAAAATAAAAATTAACCACATGAGCTTCAACAATCAACTGTCCATTGAGGAAACAGACAATATTGAAATCACCAACAACTATTTTCTTTCTAGCCAACCAAGGGAAAAATTTTATCCTACACCACGATAATTGACGCTCCAAAAAAAAATTAAATTTTGACAAGAAAAATGCATAATTTAGTGAATAAGAGAAATGCTTTAAAGATAAAGAAATTTTATAAAAATAAACTCATAAACTGATGTTACTTCATGCATGTGATATGTTTTTAATGAAATCACCGTACGTAGTATTTATCTTTTGATAATATAAACTTTGATTTGCATTTATCAGTAAATGATTTGAGAAACATCTTATATATTTTTCGCCAATCTTGACTTTAAAATCCAAATGGAAGGTAGAAATTACAATAATTTAATATTTTAATCTGTCATTTTGAGTTTTGATAGTTTAGGGTGTAAAAAGAAAACATACTAGTGATTTGGAGATTATATAAAATAGAGTTCGTAGTACTAGATAATACTAAGCACAACAGGAGGAAAAATAGAACACGCAAGTGGGTTCTATGATTTCTAAGAATTAATCTTTGTATCAGCCTATACACCACACATCATAATTTTTTTTTTCTCTTATTAAATGTGTATTATATAGATAATGAATAAAAAAATATAAATGTTTCAAGAAGAATAAAATAAAAAAAAATTAAAAAAAATTAAATAAAAAACACATTAATATATAATGTGTAGACTTATGCATAGTAATCCACAATTTCTAAACATCGAGCATGATCTTTGAAAACAAGGAAAAATAGTTTTAACTTCTAGTTTGCGCTGTGCACCTTGGTCGTAGCATCTAGGTCGCATGACCTAAGCATGGCCCAGGATGACCGGCTAGCCATTCCCTGGGCAGCCCAGGCTGCGTCCTCCTTACCCTAACAACTTTTTGAATTTTTATTTTTAATTGTTGACAATGACATGTTGCCCACATTCATTGATTAGTTTTAGTATAAATTTTTTAAATTTTTATATAAAATAAAATAATTAATTTAAAATTTTAAAATTTTAAAATAAAAATAATATTTAAAAAATATATTCTAATAATATTTTATTAATTTTCTAATTTTAATCTCAATTCATTTCATTTTATGTCTAAAAAAATATCATTTCACCTGTTTAATCCAAAATCAATCTGTTTAGATTTTATTTCAAAATCATAATTTTATTATTTTTAAGTTATAATATTGATATTTTTTAATATACTTATTATTTTATTGTTGAGAATCAAAATTGTATTATATTAAATTACGTCGATTTGTAAATTTATTAATTAAAATATTTCTCTTTTTTAATAAAGCTGCTAATATGTTATTTAAATATCATTTGCCAAGCTCTATTGGTGGTAACGTGGTAATGGTGACATGTGACAATCTCGCCGTCAGTCAATTGAAAGGAAAGGTTTATGACATGTTACGAAATTTAAAAAGGAAATAATGGCATGTGACGAAAGTTAAAAAGGAAAAAAGAGGTAATTTAAAAACGAATTAAAATAAAGAAAGAAAGCAGTCAAAAGAAAGCTATCGTCGCGGTACACAACAAATCTTTGAAACATCGTACGAAGAAAAAAAGGAGAAGAAAAAATTCATTCAAAAGCTGCATGCGTAAGATACATCCCAAAACAGCTTTGACCGCTACAACCCGCGACTTCTAGATGAATATATCCATAGTTCGATTCTTTCGTTTTAGAAGATCAGATGATGAGATGATTTAAAATTAAAATTAAAAAAATTAAATAAAATATTATTAAAATATTTTTTAATATTATTTTTATTTTAAATTTTAAAAAAATTAAAATTGTTTATTTTATTTTATATTAAAATTTAGAAAAGTTGTAATGATTAGATATGATAAGATGAGATAGATTTGAAAAAGTTGAATTGTTTATTTTATTTTGTATTGAAATTTAGAAAAATGTAATGATAAAATTGAGATGAAATGAGATGAGATGTTTTTTAAAAACAAACGAGGCTATTCTTCCAGTCTGGTTCGGTTTTTGATAAATTTTAGACTCAAATGGATTTACACCAATTTTAAAAATTTAAGAATATCATCGAAATTTAAATTTTTGAATTTTTTAAATTTCAATCCGGTCCAATTTGATTTTTTCGGTTTATCATTTACACGTGTGACATTATATATGTTGACCAAATGTGAGCTGTATATATGATCAAAAGTAAGTTTATTTTAATGACTTAATATTAGTATTCGTGTTCAATATTAAAATTTCATGTTATATTAATTTTATGTTATAAAATTAAAATTTATATGTTATATCAAATTTTATATTAAAAATTCTAAGATTGATTTAATGTTATATTAAAATTTTTGTAAAATTTTAGAAGATCAATTTTATGTTATATCAAATGTTATATTAATTTTATGTTATAATATTAATAAACATGAATAATTAATTAGGAATTTAGTATATAATATATATAACATAATATAAAAAAACTATATAAAAATATTTTTTATATAATATAAAAAATTAATATATATATATACAGATCTGGTTCAGTTCAAACTTGTTTTCAAAATATAAAAACTAGTACCGAACCGGTTTCAGACTGGTTTTGATTCTTAGGAACCAGTTACAAACTGAACTGAACCGAACCGAACCCATCAGCTCACTCGATTCAACCGATTTTCTAATTTTTTATTTTTATACCCCTACATATATCTCTCCATACATCCATTCAAATGGTTGAACTCGCAATAGTTAATTGTATTATTTAATTAATTCAAACCTGATATTTGATATAATTGATATATATATATGAATGTAAAAATGACACTCGTATTTTTTAAAAAGAGTGTTATATATACTACATTCTCATCTCACTTTTATCCTATTATGATGAGCTATCATTGTCTATCAACGCTTAAAATTTTCTTTAAAAAAATATACGATGATCCAAAAATAATAAAAGAAAATGTCACATTTTACATATTAAAATGAGAAAAGAGATGAAATTGTGGCATGCAGCATTAGTTAAACATTTATCAAATTAATTGGTGCAATATTTCCCTGAAAATATTTTTTTATTTCCTTGTATCTTTGAGTTCTTTACTCAATTGGTGAACGGAAAAGAATGTCCAAAACATACCCACAGACATGAATGTAGATGTTTGAAAAATGTTTATATAAGTGTGGTCATATATGTGATGATTTCATGTTGTAACTTGTAAGTGGTTTTTGAATTTGGTAATTCCGTTGGATGAACGTAATTGTCAAGGACCTTGACTTGTTTAAAAACTTGAAAACTATTTTTAATTGGTTGTGAAGGACCGAGGTAGAGAGAGATGATTAATGACCTCTAAACTCTTATTACCATCGTAATTTCTATTCTAACATGTCCTTAACTTGGCCCGAGAAGGGTTCTAGTCTTCCAGTTGGACCCGGCCCAACGGGGAACACTTATATCACTTCCATTGATGATTAAGGGCTCACAATATATATATCTATATATATATATATATATAAATGTAGTAGACAGGTAAGGGTGTAAAAAAAAATCGAAAAATCGGTTGAACTGAATTGATGGGTTCGGTCTGGTTTGTAAGTTGTCTGGTGCAGTACCAATTCTTAAGAACTAAAATCGATCCAGTTTCCATTTTCATATTTTGAAAAATGGTTTAAACCGAACCGGATCGGTATATATTTATAATTTTTTATATTATATATATTATATGCTAAATAGTTAATTAATATAAAATGAAATTCTAATCTTATTATTCAAATCTATTAATCTTATAATTTTTAATAGAAACTTACTTTTGATATATATATCAATGATAAATACATTTTTAGCATAATAAATTATAATATATATATTTTTTGTAATTATATTTTTACACATTTGATCATATCTGCTCATATAAAAAGTCTAAAATTTATATAGACTATAATTAAATTCAATACTATACTAGCATGTTTTAATTATTATAAAATAATGTACTTATACTATAATATAAATAGACTAATAATTTAGTATATGTAAACATTATATTATTACTAATATAGATAATCTGTAAAGCCAGATCGGATCGGACCGGACTGAAATAAAAAATCGATAATGAATAAGTTCGGTATCACTTCTTAAATTTTTTAAAAAAATGTATATCTGTTTGATTCCAAAAAATGTACAAAACAAAGACCGAACTTGACAGATTACACCCTATAGACAGCTTAACATAACTTAATTCAAAGCATATTAATTTACCAAGTTACAGATAATTAAGCTGTTAAGTTTTGCCAACATCTCGTAATACGTGATTTGAGCAGAGGCAGAAAATGAAAAAGGCACATGGATATGGACACCTTGTAATTATGGAAATGTTGTAGAAGGGCCTTGATTTCCACATCTTCCACCATCACGGGCTTCTCGAATTTGCCTTGTTTTGGTAGCTTTACTGGCCTCAGCCTGGTGAGATGTTGAAGACAACGTACGCCACTTCTTGGAGCTAGGATGGGTTATGGCTGATTTCTGTGGATTGGTGGGCTTGTGTTTTGCCTTTGGATATGGGGATTCTACATGGGGCCCTTTTGTTTGGTCGTTGCGTGTCGATATCCTCCGCGCGGCCCATTATGATACAACTTATTAAAGACTCTTTTGGATAATAAAAATATTTTAAAATATTTTTAAATAGTTATAAAATAGTTTGAATTAATATATTTTATTGATTTTTAAAAAATAGAAGAAAAAATTGACTAAAAATATTATAAAATTAAAAAATTATTTGAATATAATTTTTTAGAGAAATCCTTTAACTACAAAATGATTATAAAAAAAAAATTCACAAACTGATATAGTTTAATGCAGTACATCAGATTATACAGTTATTTTTATTGTAAAGCATATCTAATAGATTACATAAAACCACGTCAGTTTATGAATTTACTTTTATGTCATCCATTTTTTCCTGTAGCACTTCTCAATTTTTTAATATCTCAAGTTAGTTTTAGATTAGTTTCCATGGAAGTCTATAGAGAAATAAAATGTTTACTTCCATTCATAATAGCTACAAGTAATTTATAACATTTTAATCATGTCATTTGACCAAGAAGCATCTCTTCCCATAAGGGAGCTTGTATAGGTTTGATTGGAGCCCAAGCCACATGTGGGCTCATACTCAAAACTCTAAAACACTAGTCAATGTTAGAATTGGAGCCCTTTGAAATCTTTATAAAGGGTTTGAACTTCTTTCCAAGCAATGTGGGATCTTATTCACCATCTTCTTATACACAACCCAATCCGGGGTACACTTATATACTGATGAAAAAGAGAGAAGTTAATGCTTGAAATGAGCCTTTTAATGTTGTATGTATTTCAGTGTAAATGATTGGTTAATTAAGACTTTGCATCATTTGATTGTAATAACTATACTTGGCTCTTCCTTTATCTTACAAACATTATAAAGTGCCTGTTTGTCTTTTGTATTGCATTCAACCACCTCCATTTTCATTTGATAAACATATGGTGTTTTTTCATTTCTTGATGCTTTGTTAGACCTTTATATGTCTTGGGAATTATGCTTTGTTATGTGTTTATTTGCTTGTTCTGTTTAAATATTGAAGTTTGACTAGGTCCTTTCAGTGCAGAACAAGAAGGGATTAAAGCCAACCCCATTGAGTTGAGCCAGCTAGTGGATTTCATCAAGTGTAAGAAACTCCAAACTGAGAGCTTCATTATTGGGGCAAACCAATGTAAGTAATCCTTTAACTGCAACCCACAAAGCTTTTCAGAAATATAGATTTGCACTATGTTTTGGAATGATCAGAATCTATAGATTGCCGGTGTGCATGCATCATATGGTGTAATTGCTTGGCAAGTGCATCATGTCAATACGTGTTTTATTTTGTAGACATTATTGGCTTATTGTTTTAAAGTTTGGTGGACGGGTCTTGATGACAGATGTGGTCAAATCAATTCATGAGAATTGGTTCAGTGCAAGGTGCATGAACACAGCAAAACGTGCTGGTGAAGGTGCAATTATAATGCAGACAGCAGCATTCCTCTTGGTTGCTTTATGAGTGTGTGGAGATTTTAATGTCATGTTCATTATGCTTTCAATACATTTGGTAATTAAGATGGAAATGTAAATATAGGTGGAGGGGGACTCATGAATTAGATTTTTTGAAAGTATTTTAACCTTCTTGCTGCTTTCTCTCTCCTGTTGGGCAGGTATGATGGTTCAATCGGCCCTGCATCCCGTGCTATGATGGCTGTTGATCAGTTTGCATGGCAATTAGGTCAAAGAAATCTTTAACCTCTATTCTTGAAAGAAAAATGATACAATTACAACTATTTTTTACAACTTTTATACAATCATATGTTAAATGAGGGATATTTTTATAAAACAACTTATAAAAATAACATCAGTTTACATAACTACCCTCAATTTAACATATAGTTGTATAAAAGTCATAAAAAAGAGTTGTAAGTATATCATTACTCGATTATTATTGGGTTTGATAAAGAATTAAGAAATGAACCGAATGCCCTCCGGAAACAAAATGGGGAACCATGCCTCTGGTTTTTCAATGCAATTTCTTGCCTTAGACTTCTTTGAGCCATTCCTTGCGATGCAGTCATAATCTCTCTCTCTCTCTCTCTCTCTCTCTCTCTCT
>QEOT01008371.1:32994-45435 GCA_003123785.1 Pterocarya stenoptera | reverse complement strand
TCTCTCTCTCTCTCTCTCTCTCTCTCTCTCGTATATATTCAACTATTTTAACCAACCAAAAAACAACAATTGGAGAACACAAGAAATATTAGAGGAGTTAAAGTTCGGGGATAGACATGACCCCAAAATTTAGAACCACATACGTCACAAGAACGTCATGAAAGAATAGAGAAGGGAGTTTGAGAATAATGTGTTCATGCGTACATAATTTAGATGAACAAGGAAGGCTCAATCACATTTATGCCTAGACTTTAGAAACATTAGTCAATGATATACAAACTCCCCTTATACTCAATACAGGAATCACAATGTCTCCTCTTAAATTTCCATTGTCTTCGTCAATCCTTCCTCCATTATAAATGGTACGATTTAAGTGCCACATTTTTGGATGAGATTGGCTCTATTACTACTTGTAACACCCTAATAAAGGCTTAAGCCACATCTGGGCTTATATTCGGAAAGGACTATTAAATAATGGCATAATTGGTATCTCTTCATGAAACCGTTCATCTGCTGGAATGGAAGAAAACTATTGAAAAGCAAGGTAAGTGGTTCGCCAGCCAGCTTGGGAGAGATTGTTGGAATTCAAGAAACGATGAATGATAATCACATAGCTACTAGAAAGCGCTCTCATCCAAACAAGTATTTTACAGAGAGTCGATAAGGAATTTCATTAATAACTCAGGGCGGAGCCGCATGATGCAGAGGTCTCACGTACAGTTCCTTGAGAAGGGAGTGGCTACTTACTAGAGCTTCGACCAACCACCATCGGTCAATTCCACTCTAGGCCGTAAGGTCAAGGAAGTTGGTGACCTGATGACAGGGGAGCCGACGACCCTTCTTCTTCAACGGCAACAAGGTTGCTCAAGTTCCGGAATTCTCAAGTGTTTTGCCCGAATGGCCTTTGTTGGACTTGATAAATAAAGCTACGCTCTAAGAAGGTTTGGTGGTTGTATAATTTCCAAGCGGAAAGTCTACTTGCAAAGTAGATGGGGTGATCCTGTGGCCCTTCCTGTACTAACATAAAACTTCTTTCTCTATCTTAAGCAATGTGAGAACACATTCAACACTTGCACTCACTCAATATCGGACCCACCTAAGCAATTCTTCTATTAATTTTCTAACGGCAAATTGATAGAGTTATCTAATTGCGAGTTGTTTATAGTTTAAATATTAATTTTGCAAAAGTTGAAAACTAAAGTCTCAAATTGTAAAAACATGAAATCTCATGTGTCAATTTTGCAACGAACCCTAAAATCTATAAGGAAAAAGCTATAGCCACCAATGTCCAGTCCCGAGGATGGATCCAGGTTGACATGGCGTGGCTTTTTTAATATTAAAAAAATACTTTTATATATTTAAAAAAAAATTGGGTGGACAGTGACGATGTGATTGATGCATGTGGCTAATTAATTATGAGCCACTCGCTTGTAAGTTGTAAGTTGCAAATAAAACGCTTTAAATACCGGAACCATATACATGCAACGCATTTTCACAATATATTTCATAATAATGTCATAAGATGAGGATATTTTTATAAAGCGCAGTGCTACTCTGTCGCTTCTAGGTGCCTGCTCATTGTGTCGCCCAATGCAAATTGCATTTTTCTTTTTTTTTTTGCTTTTTATTTCAAAGATTTTTAAACATGTTTAAATATTTTTAAAAATAAAAAAAATACAAATACACTAATAGTCATTTTCTTAATCATTAAAAAAATAAAAAATAAAAAATAAATGCATGAGCAGTCAAATTAGCTTTGTTAATTGGTAAATCCTAATAAAATAAATAGGTGATGGAAATAATCGTTTAAAGTAAACTGATTTAGTAAGGTGCCTCGAAACAATTCAACAACAATTTTCATCTTATTTAAGGAGATCAGGTAAGGAATCGTTTGGACTGTGAAATACTTTCAACCTATCTCATATAATTTCATCTCATTATTATAATTTTTTTAATTTTTATAAAAAAAATATAATAAATAATTCAACTTTTCAAATATCAAAACAATAATAATATTAAAAAATAATATTCTAATAATATTTTATTCAACTTTCATCTAAAACTATTTTTATCTCATCTCTCTATCCAAACAGCTCCTAAAGATATAACGTCCCCCCACCTATATATCTATCCTTCCCAGGTAAGGCCCATCTCTCTAGTCACACTAGTTATTTGACTTTTTATTTAAAGCAATGCTACAAGCGTCGTGTAGTCGCTTTGAAAAAATGTGAGATTCACAATTAAAATATTTATTTATTTTTTATGTAGGTCCGTATTTATTCATTTATTTAAAAATGATTGCATGAAACTTATACATTCACGACAGCAACTATCATTTCTCTTTTATTTAATTAGTTAACTAATGAAATCTTTTAAAATGTGTGAGCGATGATGATATGATCCTGCATATTTCTCTGAGTCATTTCTCTTCATCATGCATATTGTCCTTATCCCTATCAATGAATAGGTTAATTAATTTGGATATTGTATTTGCATAATTGTATGTGATTTATAAGGTACTATTGCACAAAGTCTTCTGTGGATGGAATATATACCATTGTTGGGTCCAATTCCTCTATATGTGAGAGAATTGAGAAATACTATATCCACAAAGAGATTTTATTGAAATAAATTCATAAATTGATGTGTGGTTTTATATGATATGAAGGATCTAGTTTACAATAAAAGTAGTTTGACAATTTGATGTACTTTCACATCAAATCACCTCAATTTGTAGATTTATTTTTATAGAATTTTTTTGTAGGTAAAGTATTTCTCGAGAGAATTTTATAGAAAATATACAATTTCTCAATCAATAAACATCTTCACTTGGGTGTATTATTAAATTACTCGCAAAGTATTACCATAATTCAAACACACCCTCAAAGATGAGTATGTTCTTTTTAATCATAAATAATGAAAATATTATTGTTTTAACTCCCATTTAAGGTTCTATGACTTCGATCCGGAATCAAGAGGTATATTTGATAATATTGGGGGCATTTTATAATTCCGAAAGATCAAGTTATTAATTGCATGCCCATCTATACTTTGACTTCAAACAAAATTTTCAAGGTACAAATTATTATACTGTACTTCATATTTATATATATATTGAACTGGAAATACCATTTAT
This sequence comes from Pterocarya stenoptera, assembly GCA_003123785.1. NCBI lineage: Eukaryota > Viridiplantae > Streptophyta > Magnoliopsida > Fagales > Juglandaceae > Pterocarya > Pterocarya stenoptera. Next base: position 42,299 of record QEOT01008371.1, on the reverse strand, counting down.
TCTTAGATAAAAACCCAAATCATGCTTGTGGTTTTAATTTTTCATTGCAAAGTTTACAAAATAACATACAAATTATACATCCCACAGGCCACATATGTTGAACGGCAAATTAGTACTATAACTGCTCATTACGTCACTGCATTTATTTCTTTATTTTAAGATGAACACCCCAATAACTTGGGTTTTTTATTCGGAGTAGAAATACAGAAACACAAAGTACGTAATTAAGATGTATATGGATATTGGACCAACAAGGATAGCCTCCTAGGGGCTAAGTGTGGCATGCATCTTCCATGTTCTTAGCGATTGTCTGCAGAGTAGCCGCAACAAATGAGGAAAAATCTTCTAAGGACCAACCTTGCATGGGATCACACACAAATGACCACTCGATCTTGCACCCAGATGCATGCAACTTGCCATCATCATCATTGATGGGCAACAATCTCATCGTCGAGACGTAATCCTTCATGCCCATGCTATTGTCCAACATCTCATAGCTAAAACATCGTTTGATGGGATCAATCGAGAGCAGCCTTTCGTAGCCATACATCGTATGCGTTACGGCCTCGTGGCCATCTGATGATGGTAATGTTCTTGAGAGAGTGCAGTAGCGGGTCAAGCCAGGCTGACCAGGGATCCCCTCCACATGGTAGCACTCTTTCATGAGTGTTTCGGGAAGCCATTTGTTCAGGTTGCAGAAGTCCTCCAGCAATGGCCAAACTTGTTCTAATGTTGCAGTTGCAAGGCTTGCAGAGGTTTTAACCTCCCATTTTGGCTTTTCAATTAATTTATCTTCCATATATATTTGTGGGTGTGTGTTTGCAGGAGAGACGTAGAGGTTGCAGATAGGAGGGAGAGAGTTTATGGATATATATTAGGGTTAGAGAGAATTGGTTGTTTCATGCAGTGGGGGTTACAGAGGTATTTATAGGAATATAAAGATGGCTTGAAGATTAATACATGGTGGAGGATGAAACAACCCCCACCCAGATCAAGGGAGTCATGTGACTGGACGAAGACCTAGCCGCCAACTTATTAGGAGGGGATTATAAATCTCACATTATGGATATAGATCACGTGTGATTAGATGATTTCGATACATTAAGAATAATTCTTATAATTGAGCACAGTACAAAGTTAATAAGTTTATGGTACTCATCATATATTTTTCGTGCCTATATATATGAGTTACAAGTAACATTCGATCTCTCTGATTTATGCATTCTTGAATTATTATTTCTCTTTACTGACTTAAGTATCTGAAAAATTGTAGACACACTGTACTGCCCACTCAATAATTTGCAGGTGAGCAATCACGATCAGTGGTGGGACACGTCTTCTACACGTGAGTTTGAAGATTACAAACACTATATACCTCAGTCTCTATACATACTATTTATTATTCTTTAAGTCCATTAGAGTGTGCATAAAATAATGTAAATTAAGTTAAGACAAAAACGACAACTAACCACAGGAGCTTCAACAACAGTCCATTGAGGAAACATACAATATTATTGAAATCACCAACAACTATTTACTTTCTAGTCAACCAAGGGAAAAATAGAACACGCAAGTGGGTTCTATAATTTCAAAACATCGAGCACGAGGTTTGAAAACAAGGAAAAATAGTTTTTAACTTCTTTGCGCTGTGCACGTTGGTCGTAGCATCTAGGTCGCATGACCTAAGCATGGCCCAGGATGATGACCGGCTAGCCGTTCTCTGGGCTGCACCCAAGCTGCATCCTCCTTAGTCGTTACCCTAACAACTTTTTGCATTTTTATTTTTAATTGTTGACAATGACATGTTGCCCACATTTATTGATGCTGGGATGGGTTTATTAACTGATTACTGATGGAAAAGATTACCGACTGTTTTGATTTTATAAATCTGATCAGATAAAATAAAAAATTTATAAATAGTAATAATATAATTTGTTAATAATAATGAAATAGTTTGAGTTAAAAATTTTATAAGATCTTAAAAAATGAGAGAAAAAAAAGTTAAATAATAAAATTATAAAGTTAAAAAAAGATTAGAATATAATTTTTATTTTAGAATTTAAAAAAATAAAATAATTTTTTGTATTGTTTGAAAGTTTAAAAAGTTTATAATGATTAGATGAAAAAATTAAAAATTAAAAAATATTTATATTTGAATGGTGTTTGAATGTTGATATGAGATAAGATGAGATATAATAAGATGATTTCAAAAGTTTATGAAATTAAATTTGGACTAAATTGGTTAAAGTTAAAAGTATATGTAGTAAAAAGTACAAAACTAGAATATAAAGAGCAATTGTTCAACGAAAAACAAACTGCTTGAAGAGTTAGTTGCAGGGGTTGTTTGGGAATATAGATGGTTTCATCTCTTCTCAAATTTTTTCATCTCATTTCATTCTCAAATATTATTCAAATACAAATACTTTTCAATTTTAAATATTTAATTTTTTAATCTAATCATTGCCTAATTATTATAGCTTTTTCAAATTTCTAAATAAAAGACAAAAGATAATTTAAACTTTTCAAATCCTAAAATAAAAATAATTCTAACAATATTTTAATTTTATAATATTCTTATTCAATTTTTTCTTTCTTATTTTTCAAAATCTAGGAGTGGCAATATGTGATACGACCCATGAATTCAACACGAGCATGACACAAAATTAGCAGGTTTGAATTTGATGTTACCTATTAAGACAAGTTTTATAAATGGGTCAGTCTGTTTAACTCGAAATCAATCCGTTTATATATTATTTCAAAATCATAATTTTATTATTATTAGGTTGTAATATTAATATTGCTTGGTATGTTTATCTTTTTATTGTCGAGAATCGAGACTGTAATTCTGAATTTATGCTCATATTTGTTATTGTAGATTTTTAATATTGATTTTATTAAATATTAAAAATTAAAAAAAATATTGATATTTTTTATTAGGAGGTTGTCTTATTTTTTTTAAAGATATTATGACTACTAATAAATATAGATTTTAATTTTTATGAAAATGATATTAATCAGGTCAAATAGATTATGCATGTTAGTTCAACACATTTAAATAAAACAATTTAATTGAGTCTTGTTGTGTTGATCTATTTCTAATTAATTATGAAACATGTCAAAATGGTTGACACGTGTCACGATACGACCTATTATTTAAATCGGCCGAGTTAGGATTTGAAAGTTTGATATGTTTAGCTTAACAGGTTGGGTTTATGTTGACTTATAAAATCATATATTAATGACTTGACACGATTCGAAAACACGAATTACCATCCTTACTAAAACTCAATAAAACGTCTCAATTAAAATAATTTCATTATTTTTTACAGATTTTTCATCTCATCTCATTCTATAAGCATCTCAAGTTTTAGCCGATTTCCAAATTACTCATAGGATTTCAAATTTCAATAATTTACTTATTGAGTATGCATATTTTTGTAGTTATATCCTTCTAGCTAACTGCTATCCAATTGACTAACGATGGGTTACCACGTGGTATTATTATTGCATGGCAACCAATCAAATTATTTGTTAAAGTGTAGATATTTTTTAAAAAATATTAAATAAAAAAACTTAAAAATATCTAAAAATGTAATTAAAAAGAGAGAAGTACTACAAATACAAATAGATTTCACAAAAATAAAATAACAAATTGATGTGACTTCATGATTATCTATTAGATTTATTTTACAATAAAGTTAACGTCTTTACAATTTAACATATCATATCATATTATCGATATGTGAATTTATTTTTATATAATCATTTTCATAGAATTAAAATATTTCTCCTTTTTAATAAAGCTGCGAATATGTTATTTAAACATCATTTGCCGAGCTCTATTGGTTGTAACGTGGTAATTATAATGGGATGTGACAATATATAATCTCGCCGTTAGTCAATTAAAAGGAAAGGTTCATGTGACGAAAGATACAAAGGAAAGATTTAAATTATTAAAACTTGTATACTCAAAGAGTAGGTAATTTAAAAACGATTTAAAATAAAGAAATCCATGCGTGGGAGTGCAATGAAGAGCGCTGCATGCGGCAACAAAAAAACAGTCAAAAGAAACAAAGAAAGAAAAAAAACAGTCAAAAGAAACTATTGTCGCAGTAAACAACAAATCTTTCAAACATCGTGCAAAGAAAAGAAAAATAATAACAAGAAGAAGAAAAAATTCATTCAAAAGCTGCATGCGTAAGCTAATCCAAAAACAGCTTTGACCCAACCACCCCGCGGCTTGGCTTCTATATGGATATACTAAGGTATCTAATTGGTCCGGTCTCATTCAGTTTTTGATAAATTTTATAATTGAATCGATTTACACCGATTTAAAAAATTTAAAAATTGATACAGACCGATTTGTTATTGAAATCTAAACTTCTTATATTTTAGATTTCAATCCGGTCTGGTTTTTTTTTTTAATTTACCATTTACAAATATGACACTACATAAGTTGATCAAATGTGAGTATATATAATCAAAAATAAGTTTATTTTAGTAACTTAATATTAGTGTTCGTGTTTAAGATTAAAATTTCATGTTATAAAATTAAAATTTATATGTTATATCAAATTTTATATTAAAAATTATAAGATTGATTTTATGTTATATAAAATGTTATATTAAAATTTTTGTAAAATTTTATAAGATCAATTTTATGTTATATCAAATTTTATATTAGTTTTATGTTATAATATTAATAGACATGAATAATTGATTAAGAATTTAGTATATAATATATATAATATAAAATTATATAAAAATATTTTTTATGTAATATAAAAAAATTAATATATATAAGTCTAGTTCTATTCAAACTGGTTTTTAAAATATAAAAACTAGTATTGAACTGGTTTCATATTGATTTTAATTCTTAAGAACTGGTTACGAATTGAACCCATCAGTTCGGTCGATTCAACTGATTTTTTAATTTTTTTTTTATTCCCCTAGATATACCTCTCCATGCATTCATTCAAATAGTTCAACTTGCAATAGTTAATTGTATTATTTAATTAATTCAAACTTGATATTTGATATATATATATGTATATAAATGACACTCGTATTTTTTAATAGGTTTTTGAATTTGGTAATTCCGTTGGGAGAACGGTGTTGTAATTATATTATTATTATTGTTGGAACGTAATTGTCAAAGACTTTTAAAAACTTGAAATCTATTTTTAATTGGTTGTGAAGGACCAAGATAGAGAGAGATGATTACATCTACGGAGTACTGGACCCGGCCCAACGGGGATCACTAATATCCCTTCCATTGATCATTAAGGACTCACAATATATATGTACTAAGTTAGGGGTGTAAAAAGAAAAAAAACTCAAAAAATCAAAAAATCGATTGAATTGAAAGGTTGGATTTGGTCAAGTTTGTAAGTTGTCTCGTATAGTACCAGTTCTTAAGAATTAAAACCGGTTCAGTATCAATTCTCATATTTTGAAAACTAGTTTAAACCGTATCGGATCTATATATATTTATAATTTTTTTTATATTATATATATTATATGTTAAATAGCTAATTAATACAACATGAAATTTTAATCTTATTATTCAAGTCTTTTAATCTTATAACATAAAATTAATCTTATAATTTTTAATATAACATTTGATATAATATATAAATTTTAACCTTAAATATTCAAATTAATATTAAGTTATTATTAATAGAAACTTACTTTTGATATATATATCAATGATAAATACATTTTTAGCATAATAAATTATAATATATATTTTTTGTAATTATATTTTTACACATTTAATTATATCTGCTCATATAAAAAGTTTAGAACTTATATAGACTATAATTAAATTCAATACTATACTAATATGTGTTAATTATTATAAAATAATGTACTTATACTATAATATAAATAGACTAATATTTTAATATATGTAAACATTATATTATTACTAATATAGATAATCTATAAAGCCGGATCAGATCGGACCGGACTGAAACAAAAAATCGATAGGTAATAAGTTTGGTATCGGTTCTTAAATTTTTAAAAAAGATGTATACCTGTTTGATTCAAAAAAATGTACAAAACATGATCGAACCGGACAGATTACACCCTATAGACAGCTTAACATAACTTAATTCAAAGCAAATTAATTTACCAAGTTACAGATAATTAAGCTGTTAAGTTTTGCCAACATCTCGTAATACGTGATTTGAGCAGAGGCAGAAAATGAAAAAGGCACATGGATATGGACACCTTGTAATTATGGAAATGTTGTAGAAGGGCCTTGATTTCCACATCTTCCACCATCACGGGCTTCTCGAATTAGCCTTGTTTTGGTAGCTTTACTGGCCTCAGCCTTGGTGAGATGTTGAAGACAACGTACGCCACTTCTTGGAGCTAGGATGGGTTATGGCTGATTTCTGTGGATTGGTGGGCTTGTGTTTTGCCTTTGGATATGGGGATTCCACATGGGCCCCTTTTGTTTGGTCGTTGCTTGTCGATATCCTCCGCGCGGCCCATTATGATACAACTTATTAAAGACTCTTTTAGATAATAAAAATATTTTAAAATATTTATAAATAGTATAAAATAGTTTGAATTAATATATTTTATTGATTTTTAAAAAATAGAAGAAAAAATTGACTAAAAATATTATAAAATTAAAAAATTATTTGAATATAATTTTTTAGAGAAATCCTTTAACTACAAAATGATTATAAAAAAAAAATTCACAAACTGATATAGTTTAATGCAGTACATCAGATTATACAGTTATTTTTATTGTAAAAAAAATCTAATAAATTACATGAAATCAAGTCAGTTTATGGGTTTACTTTTATATAATCTATTTTTTTCTGTAGCACTTTTCAATTTTTTAATATTACTTTGTTTGGAATTTTGAGAAAATTATATAAGATTTTGTATTTTGTTTGGGAGTTTGAAAAAATTATAATGATTAGGTAATGACTAAATGAAAATATTAAAAATTTAAATTAAAAAAATATATTTAAATGATGTTTAGAAATAATATATATGAAAATATCCTAAAACAATTATGTTCCCAATCACGTCCTAAAGGTTGACTTTCCTATATTTCATTTCCTTACCTTTGGCTTCTCGCTCCTCAATTAAGTTGTGAATAGATTGTGTACACCGGTTGGTGTACAAACTATTTCACTAGTGACGGGGGGTGTAAATAGATGGACCGAAACTTGACCATACGATCCGGCTTAATTAATTATTTTTTTAAAAGTTAATAAAAAAAATTATTTAAAATATGAAATTAAAATTATGTGGATTATGTAACTCACTCAATAAAAAAATTATTTTATATAGTCAATGATAATAAATTAGATGAAAATTACATTCTTAACTTATATAATTACTATATAATTAGTTAATTGATAGAATATTAATGTGTTAATAACATATTTAAAATTTTATATTTTAAATAATTAGTTATATGAAAGTTACATAATTATTCAATTATTATATATAATATATATTTAATACGGTCGGTCCGGTTCGGGGTGGGAAACTCCTAGAATGGGATCGGATCGAAAAGTCTCGATCCTCTATTTCAGGGATCGAGATTGACCGGTCTTGCTCTCGAGTCAGTTCGGTCTGGACCGACCAACTTTCACCCCTAGGTGTACTATCATATTCTTTTAAATTTCCATCATAGTCGAATTCAATTTTATTTGTACTTAAGTCCTCCAATTTTGCTCCCACCCCTTTAACTTCTCCAATCATCCCGGCCATCCTTTTTTTTTTTTTTTTTCCTTTCCCTAAAATTCTTCTCCAATTTAAATTCTTTAAAATAGATAGAAAAAAGATTAAAATAAAACATAATTTTCTAAAACTATAAAATAAAAAGCTAGAGAGAGAGAGAGAGAGCAAGTGGTGACGACCATGAGGGTGGCAAGAGTTGGCCGACCTTCGTGGTGGCCACGTGGGGGCAAGGTTTTGAACACCAAGTAGGGTGACCTAGTTTGGGCCACCCGTGGTGGTCGGGAAGTCCATGTTGACCTCCACAAGCCGCATTGATGCTGGATAAAATTAGAATTATTTTGACGACTAGTTAATCAATAGAAATTGGAGAATGGGATTGAAAAAAGACATAAAATAGACAGAAAACTCTGAGAGTAAGGTTAATTGATAATATTCATAAACTAACCTTAAAATCCACAAGTTGTTGGACTCAAATAGTTAAGGAAATCCGAGATTTTGAGAGTTATTTTCAAAAAGGAAAAATTCCAATTATTAAATAAAAATAAAATACGTAGTAAAAGGAGAACGAACCTTTCCAAAACTCTAGCCCAGATCGAAATAAAAATCATCTCTAAAAGTGACAACGAAACATTTTTATTAAACAAAAAATACTTAAATTGATGATTCGGAGAAGAAAACAACTAATTTTGAGATTTAAATGGAGACCAATAGGCATAACATGGTGACCACGACGTGTGTACCTAAAAAACTTTNATTAAAAAAAAAATTAAATGCATAAACGGTCAAAATAAGTGGACAATTTAAGGAGGCATAATAGCTGTTCTTCTACGTACTTAAAAAAAAAAAAGCAACTCATGGTATGTTTCTATTTCACCATGTTGGAATGTTTTCTTTTCCATGAATGGAAGAATTTTGTGAAATGGCGTTTTTTTTCCCTTTCAAGTTTTTGTGGAAAGGATGCAAGTAACACTGACAAAAGGTAGCACAAATATAGCAACATGCAAGGAATTTAGGATATACCAATGGGAACTGCTCAAAGTAATACGGTGTACAATGGGGAAAACGAACCATCTCTGTCCCTCTCTCCAGTTCTGTGGCATCTTTGCAATTAGTTCAGTTCAACCAGAGCAATTAACCACTGCCAAGAAAGTAATTTCAGCAGAAAATGATCATAACTTCCTGAAAAATAATCTCAACTAATCAACTTTATTCTTGTCTTGATGAAGAACTTTAGTCGTTAGTAAGAAGACTGCAAAGGTGACCACTTTAGTTCTCTGCAGGCAATGAATCTGATCTGCAGATGTCACCCCGACAAAGAGGGCATACCCTGCACACCAAATACAATCAAGCATATTATCTCAGTTGTTTGTTATGTCACCATGTTGGGTTAGGAAAAGTGGGCACACGAATTCTATATTAGCACTCAATCCTGTTAAGTACATACTCGGGACAACATTTCTGTTTTTTTTTTTTAATATTGACACCGAGTGTCTGAGAACAAAGTCTACTCGGGACAACAATCTTAATAGAATTTCAATTATTTATAGAGGACTTTGTCAAAGGAAAGATTAAAAAAATAAAGGCAGAAGCTT
>QEOT01008371.1:0-22278 GCA_003123785.1 Pterocarya stenoptera | reverse complement strand
GAATATGAATAACAATGTTTAAAGAATTGAAATACATATTAAAAAAGTAAACAAAAGTAACAATATGAACATAGGCTTTAGCAAGATCAGATGGTTACTTGAAGTGACAAGTGACATTATAAAACCTGAAAAAAAAATGAGAATGTGAAATTATGAATTAATAATGTTGTGTAAATATGTTAGAAATTAAAAATAATTAACTAACAAAGTTAACAAATTAATGGTGATATCAAAGTCAAATTGCGGTCGATGTAGATTGGGATGGAGCCTCCTTTCCTGAACTTGTCACTACAACAATTGAATTCAAAATTAATTATGTCGAATAAATATAACACAATCTACTATAAACAAAAGCAAAATAATGAATTAAGAGCAATTACCACTTCCAAGTTAATCAATATCATCATCCTTGTAGCTCTCTGCAAAGTCTATCACCTCCAAGACAGGAATTGACTACCGTTTTATCCAATTCTGAGTGCAAATCAAAGCATCCACAGTGATATGAGACAATGAACTCCGAATATGCGCCTTCAGTACTAAATGCAGACTTTGAGACTACGGTAGAAATAGAAATGGTTAAAATATTGCGGGTTATCTCTCCAAGGATGGGATACTTGACGAAATTGACCTCCCACCAAGGTAAGATATAAAATTGCGCCGTATATAACTGTATGTATACCGACAAGCATCTATGCAAGTTTGATGCCCATCTAAATTCTTTCGAAGCTCGAGGGTCTCGGCATACCTCTCACACCACTTTTCTTTTTTAGCCAATCGACTTTTGGAGGAAGCGATGCGGTAGATGGTGGAATTGTTATATTAACACCCTTAAATGCTGCGAACTCATCATACAATCTATTGAGGGCATCCTTAACTCTTGCCACAAGTTGATCTACCCATGCCTTCCTGTTAGTGCTTTGCAAGCCGAATGTCATGCTATCAATTTTATACCACAAGTCAAGAACAATAGCCACATATAGGAAAATGTTAATTCTACTTAAATCTCCCCAATACTTTTCATACTTGAGCCTCATGCTCAGTGTCATAATCCGTAAAGGAGGATCATCAATCTCTCACATTTCTTCTAATTGCTCTTTCATCTAAAAAACTTGCTGACAATATTAATTGAATACAACATACAAAGACTCAGAAATGGTGCATCTCACCTCATAGAAAAGTCTCATAAATTCTACAACAACCCGCATAGTATCCCAATCATAATTGGTGGACTGCCCTGATCTCCCATCCTCCTCCTCAAAATGACGGACATATATGTAGTCCTCGTCGCCCATGGCATCAAAGGCCAATCTATACTGCCCTGCTGTCTCCAACATAAAAAAGGTTGAGTTCTAATCTTGTAGGAACATTAAGACACAACAACATCTTCTTGCATTGTATGCCCACAACATGAACAAACACCTTGAACTTCTCAAGCCTAGCTGATTAAGATCTCACAAACCTCACTACACTTCTCACTCTTACAACCGATTCATGAACATCTCTCAAATTGTCGGTCACAATAAGATTGCAGATATGTGCAGCACATCGAATATGCAAAAACTCACCATATAAATTGACAAATTGTCCTCTATAACCTTATTCTTAAGATACTTAATTGCGGTATTGTTAGACGAGTCATTGTCAACCGTTATTGACGCAATCCGCTCCAAACTCCACTCTTTTATTGCGGCCTCCAATGCCTTCTAAAATGGTCTCACCTTTGTAATTGGAAATTAAAGAAAATTTGAGAATCTTTATGTGTAATTGCCAATCACTATCTACAAAATTGGCAATCAAAGACATGTAGTTCAAGTTTTAGATTGATGTTTATGTATCAGTGGTGAAGCAAAAACTTTGACCCTTCAATTAGTTTTTTAATAAATCTTTTTGTACACTTTATAATTTAAGAATATATTCACCACCGTGTGGTGAGAATGAATGTTAAACCTAGGTTCCAAGTACTTAGCAAATGCTTGGAACCCTTCACCCTTTACAAATTGAAAGGGTAGCTCGTCTATTATGACTAAAATAGCTAAATGACTCATACATCCCTTCAGCTTATACTCGGTAAATCCTTTCAACGTACTTTTTATACTACCCCCATCCACCCATATTTTTATGTCTAATATCTAATCTAGACTAACTCTTTTCAACTAAAGAATGTCTTATCAGACACTTCTTGCATTGTTCTTATAAATGACTTTTCAATTGGGATGTACCATGTCATTTATAGTAACATCCATAAATTTTACCACGATGATTACACTTTGTTTATGCGTCATTGAGGTCACCACCCACTAACTTGGCGAAGTGTTCCCACACAACATAAACATATTTTTTTCTTTGGTGGGCTCATGGGTGTAGGAGTACAGTTGAGATGCTAGCACTAGTGCTTGTATTTGGACTTGACCCACTATCGATAGAGTCATAAACTCACAAATACCTAACATAACAAAATTGAAATACCTAAAATAGTTAAGTATTTCAATTTTGAAATGTTTTGGGGTTTCAAAAGTGAAACCCAAAATTGCTTGGGGTTTTAGTTTTAAAACTCCAAAACAATATGGGTTTTGAAAGTGAAACTTAACCTAATTTAGGGTTTCATTCATAAACCCTAACATAAGTTAAGATTTGTGATCGAAACCATACAAAGGATTAATTCAAAGGTTCATTCCGAACCTAATTTATATTAGGGTTTCAGATTGAAACCCTATTCAATCCCAATCAACATCTAACAAATACAAATACTAATCAATCCTATCCTCCACAACATCAAAAACACAATCTCATCCTCTATAGTTCATTAAATAAAACAAATGGAAATGAGTTTTGGATTGATACTTATAGAGATGGAGAGATAAAGGATTTCGGGCCTCGACAATAGCATAAAAGATTGAGAGAGGCAGAGAGTAAAGTGAGAGGGTCTGAGAGTTTGAATGTGAGAGGACTATGAAAGATTGAGAGAGACTTGAGAGTGAGAGGTGAGGAATTGAGACACGGGAAGCATGGAAAGGGTTTCATGCTTGTAATGAGGCGACATCATTTTAGGGATCCCCAAAACGTCATCTTTTGTTTATAAGTCTAATTATATTTATATATATTTATATATGAAGGTTGGATGGGGATATCCTAGGTGTAACAGCCCGCTAGAAATTTAAAGGTGGAATTTCTATTGGTTTTAGGAACCTCGTGAAAACTCCGTAAGTTTTCACAAATCGACCAATCGCATAGGTTTTAGTCTGTCAACATAGTCTGTGTTATCACTCACTATGGGGCCAGAAGTGCAATTCTAATTATTTGAGGTAGTTATAAGTGTCAGAATGCAGTATGGTCTATGCCATTAGACTCAGTTGATTATTTTGGATTTTATGGCACAATAAGTCTATTTTCATATTTTCGGACGAAACATCTGTTTGAAACTATGAAATTATTTTTAGGGGCACTTCGAGGTTGAATTTTGGTTAACGATTTTCACTATAGGTTAATATGAATATTTAAGAATTTTTAGTGCTAAGTTTATGATGCACTTTTCTGGAGTGAATAGTAACCTCGGTAGGCGCACCAATTGCAGTGTTTCAAAATCACAGTGTGGAATGTCCAAATTAAATTAGAGAAGTTTTATTTAGACACTTGGCAAGATCTTAGCCACACATAGTGAATAGTATTAGACACTTGGCACCATGAGGAACATTTGATGGATTTGAAGGAATCAAGGTATGAGATTATGCCACCTAAGCCAAAAAAAAAAAAAAACCCTTTTTCATCAAACCAATCAAATTGTGCCATACCAAAGAGGATTTCCACCCTAGTGAAATCCTATATGGTTGGAATCCAACCTTGTTAACCTTGAAAAATTGATTGGGCCAGGTGATATTGGATTTGGACTTGATAGCAATCCAAACCCTCTTTAAACCCCAAAATTGAGGCCCATTCGGTTTAGGCCCATTAAGGCCCACGAATTTGGTCTCATTAACATTACTTCTTGGCTAAGTTTGCACCCCCACTTGGCTGAATAGATCTTTCAAAAGAGATTTTAGAAGGTTTTAAAGAAAAATATCTAAAGGGCCACCTCACTCTTTCACTCTCACACTCCATCTTGAGAAAAGATCATGGGTTGATCTTTTTGGGGAAGAAAAGGCCAACACTCAAGCTCTCTTTCAGTCCTATCACTTTCCATAACCTGTGTAAGAGTCTCTCCAGTCCACTTCCCACGAAAAGCAACTCTCCTTTACACTTTTCTTTGACAAAACACAAAAGACTCTCTCGGACAGTTTTTGTGGTCTCTGTTGAACGCCTTATTCGAAGCTTTTGTAAGTATTTTCTCACAAATTTTCCTTCATAAAAGTTGTTCCTTTTCGAGTGTAGTTTACTTGGACATTTTATTTCATTTGGAGATCATTTGATCGATCAAAAGTTGTTCAAACCCCAAAAAAGTTAATCTGGGCGATAAACTGGAGAGTGTGTTGTAGTTTGGAGTTTTTGACCAAGCTAATGGATAGATCTTGGTCCGAAAATTTTATGGAGTACTGTTAACATGTGTATATGATTATTTATTGAGGATTGGTTGCATGATTAAAGGTTTTGGTGAAATAATTTCTTAGATCTAGAAACCTAGAAACTGGAAGAGGAAAAAACAGTTTCTGTTTTGAGAAAGTTTAAATCTTTTATGGTTTAATCCTAATCCAATGGCTTTGATATTTTTATTTGAGGATTCTAAGCCTCTTATATACATGTTAAAATGTTTTTTTGAATATATTTGATGATAGTTTCGAAGATATGAAATTTTATGCAAGGAGATATTCGGTTAGGCCAAAGTGATGATGTTCTTGGCTAAATTTATGTTTTGGTTGATTTTTAACCATGTGATCTTGAGTTTGAAGCTTGAATCGGTTTTAGGACACCTTTTTAAATCATGTGATGTTTTTATTTGGAGATCAGATCTTTATAAGTCATGGATCAAGAGGTTGATCAAAGCAAGTTAGAAACAAAAAATTCTGTTTTGAACTTGGTCACAATTTCGGCCCTATAGAGTTTTAATGGTTTTGTTTAGTTTTAAATTTTTCTGAGTTCATATTTGAATTTAGGACAAAATTTACATGAGGTATGTAAATTTTGATAATTTTTGGAGTTAGGATGCAAAATCCTTAAGTTAGGGGTAAAATGGTCATTTTCCCACATGTAAAGAGTAAAATGGTAATTTTACTCTAAATTGAAATTTTTCCATATTTCTAATTGTTAGTGATTAAGTTCTAACGTTTAGAAATCATTACTTTCAGTTCATCGCGATCGTGCTTGAGTTTTTGCCTAGAAAACGCGAAGACCGATGTAAGTTAGCTTTTAACTTACTAGCAGTTTAATGTGTATGAGTGATAAGTAAAAGAACTATAGTGTATGTATGTATGTTTTAACATGTATCATGCCAAGTCATTACATATTTATCTGTCACGAGTTATTCATCTGTTACACAAGATATTCTGTCATGTATTGCTATACATTGCAAGTATGTCATGTTAAGTTAAGTATGCCATCTGTTACATGTATGTCATGTCATGTAATATTCAATGTTGCAAGTCTGACATGTTAAGTGTGTTTCCTGTTATATGATATGTCATGTTACGAATGTTTCTATTTCAAGTAATTCATATCTTTTGAGTTACGTTCAAGTCATGTCGTGTTACATCAGGGCTTCTGTCCTTTCGTACTCCAGTCACGTTTCGTCTTGAATACAGTTTGTGTATTTCGAGAACAGTCATGTCAATCACGACCCTAAGTGCTAGGATGGGGCAATATCCTAGTGGAACTCCTTTGTTCACGCTGGAGTGTTTAATAAGGTGTGAAATTCCCTAAGTTGACGAAATACGATCAACGGGTAGCGGCCGGGGCCTAACTAGCTGGTCACCGGAGCGCGCCAGGCTCTAATGCCAATGGAGCCACATTTCAGCTGGTGCAGATACCAAACAGATTTCAGTTCTCGTGGGGTCCATCATGAGTATGGCACACGAGGTATGGGGACCACATAGAGTGTGGCACATACGGTTGGTGCAGATACCAATCATAACGCACTCACAGCTGGTGCAGATACCTGTAATGTGATGCGGTAATCGGTAGGGACCCATGGTTCTAGGGAACCCATGTAATACCCAAAAAGATAAGCTTACGCAGATAAAGAAAATGATTTCATGTTAAGTCAAGTCTAAATTTAAGTCCAGTCCAGTTTAAGCAAGTGAAGTTCAGTTCACGCTTTAGTTAAGTTATGTCAGTTGTTATGTGGTATGTCAAGTTATGCTATGATTACTTATGATTTTAATTATGTATTCATACTTTTACTGTCATTCATGCATCATTAACCTGTGTAAATGTTTTCTATTAACTTACTGAGATTTGTAATCAAATCTCACTGTGGTAGTCCCAACTACCATTCCCCCCGAATGGTAGATCTTGTTACAGGATTTGAAGGAGAACCGAGAATTGACCAACTGGAAACAGTCGACTAAGTGACGGTGTGACGTAGATGATAGTACAGTAGTTATCTCAGATTACTACTTGTATTTGTGGAGTTCAATCTCCAGCACTCTTTTGATCGCAACTATTTTGGACTAGTGTTGTGATCTCAGTTGTTTAGTATGTCATTATGTATGAAGTATGTTTTAAGTATTTGGGATACTTTCAGTTTGGTGCATAATCTTACTAAGGAAAAAATTATCCGCTGCGAATATTGCATAATGCTAGATGGATGTTAGGAACATTGCATCTTATATGTCACGAACGGGGGCAGGTAACCTTGTGTTGCATGTCTCGACGCTTCAAATATCCGTCCGATCCCAAGCGGAATTTGGGGGCGTCACACTAGGCCCCATTCCCACATCATTACAATGTGTAGGCGGATGCTCGCACGCTCGTACCTTATAGTTGGGGACCCTTATTTGCCCATGACAGGGTGGGAGTGGGGGAAGGGGGGACAGGTGGCAGGGACCCACCACTCATTCCTAATTCCAACCATTTTCACTTTGTCGATAATCTTTGCACCATGAGGAGCCCTCAAATTCTTAAATAACACAACTAAGTCTTCCAATTGCTTGGCAAATAATTCAATAAAATTAATGCTTTATCTCATCATCTTGAACAAGATTCACAATAGAACCCTCATTATAAAATATTAAAAAATTGTTAAGATACGATGAATATACAATCCTAAATGTAAATTCAACCTAAATGATACACGCAACTTCTTCAACCATATTTTGCATAATTACTAGATGGATAGGGAGAGTAAAACCCCAAATCTTACTCTTAGGGTACCAAAATCCACCAGAAATATAACTCGTTGAGTGAGAGTAGTGTGTGTTTATTTCTAGGAAGTCATTTTTTTTTCTTATTCTAGGCATGAAAATAATCTTATTAAATTAAAAGAACGTAAAACAATAGGATGAGAAACTCCAACAAGAGTGGAGATGTTTTATCCTTTAAACTTCATTGCGCAAGGAAAAATTAATTTAAGGTCACAATTGTTAGCATTCTATGCTCAATGCAACACCAAAATAGATAGATTTTGCATGAAATTTGATAAACCAGCTTAGACATTAGAATGAAAAATGACATTCTAAAAGATTACTTGATAATTTCTATGAAGAAGATAATTTCTAAATATTTCATATTTACAAAAATAATAATAAATGAATATTATTCTATAAAATATTGATGTCATAAATCTGAAGCAAACATTAAGTTATGTTTTTAAAATTTTATTTCTACACTATTTGGAAAATTATCGAGATTTAATTTTATATATAGTTATGCTTTATGATTTTGTAATATTTTTTCATTTTGCATAAACAGCTCATGTGGGAGAAAAGTTGGTCCCCAGAAGAAAAATTGCTGGTTCCACCACTGGGAGGGAGGAGCATGGAGTTTAAAAAAATGCAATGCAAAAAATGCAGTAGAGTAGCAATGATGCTTAACGACATATGGGGATCACGAGTGCTGATGGCAATGCATGTCCTAAAATCACTAGTAAAAAATGCTAACTATAGTTGATGGTGTAGAGTTGTAACACCCGTCCTTGTGGTGAGACTTTTTACAAGATGATTTTCAAAAGGACGACAGAAATTACCCTTCGTTTTAAAATATTTTACTTCAATACCCAAGGTGAAAGGCTTTGCATTATAAAATAAAATATGTTTTGAGAATAAAAGAGATTTATAGCGAAAAATATCAAACTTAAAATAAAAAGGCTTCTCATACATTTAAAATTCTTATGCCTAGACTTTCGTGTTTTTCCCATTGGGCCATGTCCGTCTTGACGTGTTCTACTCAGTTAGTTCCTGAGGGGGCGGGAACATAGATAAAAATTGAAATTAGTCGAATATTCAGTAAACATTACTTCATACAGTAAAACTATAGCAACATAGTTTTTCATTCATGCATTCATCATTCATAAGTACATACATACAAGATAATAAACATACACTCATTTTAAAAACATCACTAGGTGGAGGATTTTATCAAAATGGACAGTTTTCTTTTCATAAAACATTTCTCCTACCACATGCCTTCATTTCTTAAAGAACTAAAACATACGTACGTTTTCTTATCACTTTCATTTGGTTGGTACACATTGTTACGCCCCGTGTGTGAGAGTTAGCGACAATGCTTTGAATATCGTACTGGTGACCGTTTTGGTCGAGGTATTGAAACGAGATATTTTGGTACTCGTACCATTTTAGGTACTATTTTGGAATAGTCTATTTATAAATAAATTATATATATAAATATATATATGTAAATTATATTATTATTTTTAATAGTCTATATATGAATTATAAATAGTCTGGTCTAAATTGGAGGGGTCAAAAAATGAGTTTGCAGTGTGAAGAAATGAAAAAAAAAAGATGAAAAAAGTAAATACCGAAATATCGATCGATACGAGCCAAAACTACCGAAATTCTTACCGGTACAAAACTATACCATTCTTTGTACCTGCTACACCACATAAACGAAATATTTCGATCGTACCAACCAGTACGGTATAAAATTTAAAACATTGGTTGGCGGTCTTCCTTTGGACCTGGATTCCGCCCGTGATCACAAGTTGGGAATCTCTTTCAATCAAGGGGCAGTACTAGGTGCACTACAAGTTCTACTTACCCGGCATTGCAATCTGTCCATTCATTTGGTACTCATTCATTCAATCATGGCCGTTACGTAGTTTCATACATTAAACATTCCTTCATTCAGTCTTTTCTTTATTTCATTCATTCATTTCAGTATTTTATTTTCAGTGATTTCAGTCAACAATTCATTCATGGAAAAACATTATTTAAAGCATAAGCTTAAATATCACTCAAGGCATCATTCAAACCATTGGTTCGTGGCATCCATAAAACATTAGTTCATATGAACATTTTAAAACACTTTCTTCACATCGCTTAAAGCATCACTTAAAACATAAGGCATAAGCCTCACATCTCATGTTATGAAAACACATATAACGTATACTACGTATAGTCATCAATTCACATGCATACACTTAATACTTGGGTTGCATAAAAGGGGTTGCCAAGAAAGGCCATTACATACATATACCTTTGAATATTTATACTTAGTAAACCTTCTTAAAACGTTGTTTATGTCATTTTGTAAGGCATCGTAAGGAAAAAATATTTCATTTTCATTTCATATCATTTTAGAAAACTCTAGAAGAGTATGAACATAATACTTACCTGGACTTCATGTCATACTCATTTCATGCAGTCCATTTATGTGTGTGTCAGATGGCAACCTACATGCACACACATAACTTTGACGTCATTCTCTATCTAGTGTACAAGCAACTAAACTTAGAAGACATAAACTATACTTCACTTGGATTTTCCTCACTGAGACACACTTTCCTTCTATCCATGTCTTCTATGCTTTCCTATATCACTTTTCTTATTTTTAGGATTTTTTTTATGTCAGTGTTTCCAAACTCAACACTCTACTTTGAGGTTTTATCTTTTAAACTGAATCTCCATGATTCACCTTAGGGTTAAGACACTGGTACCTTCATCTTAATCTTTTCTATCAACCACATTTCGATGCATAACTTGAATCGACCAAGTTATGCATCCCAATCCTAGTCTATACACACGTCACTCCCTTCCAGCATCCTAGTCCACACTTCATCGTCATTCCCATCCATGCACGCCACACAAATTTATGTAAATTCTAAAGCTTAAACATCGTGTACCCATGCTCAGACAGATTACCAATTTCATATGGTATATTTGTAACAGCCCGCTAGAAATTCAAAGGTGAAAATTTTATTGGCTTTAGGAACCTCGTGAAAACTCCGTAAGATTTCACGAATCGACCAATCGCATAGGTTTTAGTCTGTCAACATAGTCTGTGTTATCACTCACTATGGGACCAGAAGTGTGATTCTAATTATTTGAGGTAGTTGTAAGTGTCAGAATCCATTATGGTCTGCGCCATTAGACTCAGTTGATTATTGAGGATTTTATGGAGCAATAAATCTATTTTCATATTTTCAGACGAAACGTCTGTTTGAAATTATGAAATTATTTTTTAGGGGCACTTCGAGATTGAATTTTGGTTAATGATTTTCACCGTAGGTTAATATAAATATTTAAGAATTTTTAGTGCTAAGTTTATAATTCACTTTTTTCAGAATGAATAGTAACCTTGTTATGCGCATCAATTGCAGTGTTTCAAAATCACAATGTGGAATGTCCAAATTAGATTAGAGATGTTTTATTTAGACACTTGGCAGGATCTTAACCACACATATTGAATAGTATTAGACACTTGGCACTATGAGAAACATTTGATGGATTTGAAGGAATTAAGGTGTGAGATCATGCCACCTAAGCAAAAACCCTATTTCATCGACCAATCGAATTGTGCCAAACCAAAGAGGATTTCCACCCTAGTGAAATCCTATATGGTTGGAATCCAACTGAGAACCAAAAGCATGGTTGAAATCGAAATCCTAAACGGTTTTATCCAAACCATAAAGTTGACCTCCAAAACCTAAACGAATCAGTTTCTAGCATTGTGTTTAATCACTTGATTAAATTACTTTCATATGCTATTAATCATTAAATTTGTCTTAGAACATCATTATCCAACCTTGTTTACCTTGGAAAATTGATTGGGCAAAGTGATATTGGATTTGGGCTTGATAGCAACCCAAACCCTCTTTAAACCCCAAAATTGAGACCCATTCGGTTTAGTCCCATTAAGGCCTACGAATTTGGTCTCATTAGCATTGCTTCTTGGCTAAGCTTGCACCCCCACTTGGCTGAATAGATCTTCCAAAAGAGATTCTAGAAGGTTTTGAAGAAAAATATCTAAAGGGCCACCTCACTCTTTCACTCTCACACTCCATCTTTGAGAAAAGATCTTGGGCTGATTTTTTGGGGAAGAAAAGGCCAACACTCAAGCTATCTTTCAGTCCTATCACTTTCCATAATCTATGTTAGAGTCTCTCCAGTCCACTTCCCACGAAAAGAAACTCTCCTTTACACTTTTCTTTGACAAAACACAAAAGACTCTCTCGGGCAGTTTTTCTGGTCTCTGTTGAACGCCTTATTCGAAGATTTTGTAAGTATTTTCTCACAAAGTTTCCTTCATAAACGTTGTTCCTTTTCGAGTCTAGTTTATGTGGATATCTTATTTGTTCCATTTGGAGATCATTTAATCGATCAAAAGTTGTTCAAACACCAGAAAGGTTAATCTGGGCGATAAACTGGAGAGTGTGTTATAGTTTGGAGTTTTTTACCAAGCTAATGGATAGATCTTGGTCCGAGATTTTTATGGAGTACTGTTAACATGTGTATATGATTATTTGTTGAGGATTTGTTGCATGATTAAAAGTTTTGGTGAAAGCTTTTCTTTGATCTAGAAACCTAGAAATTGGAAGAGAAAAAAATAGTTTCTGTTTTGAGAAAGTTTAAATCTTTTATGGTTCAATCCTAATCCAATGGCTTTGATATTTTTATTTGAGGATCCTAAGCCTCTTATATACATGTTAGAATGTTGTTTTGAATATATTTGATGTTAGTTTCGAAGATATGAAATTTTATGCAAGGAGATATTCAGTTAGGCCAAAGTGATGATGTTCTTGGCTAAATTTATGTTTTGATTGGTTTTTAACCATGTGATCTTGAGTTTGAAGCTTGGATCTGTTTTAGGACACATTTTTAAACCATGTGATGTTTTGGTTTGAAGATCACATCTTTATAAGTCATGGATCAAGAGGTTGATCAAAACAAGTTAGAAATAAAAATCAAAGGAAATAGCCTATGTAAAATTTTGGCCCTATAGAGTTTTAATGGTTGTGTTTAGTTTTAAATTTTTCTGAGTTAATATTTGAGTTTAGGACAAAATTTACATGAGGTATGTAAATTTTGATAATTTTTGGAGTTAGGATGCAAAATCCTTAAGTTAGGGGTAAAATGGTCATTTTCCCACATGTAAAGGGTAAAATGGTAATTTTACTCTAAGTTGGCATTTTTTCCATATTTCTAATTATTAGTGATTAAGTTCTAACCTTTAGAAATCATTACTTTCAGTTCCTCGTGATCGCGCTTGAGTTTTGCCTAGAAAATGCGAAGACCGAGGTAAGTTAGCTTTTAACTTACTAGCAGTTTAATGTGTATGAGTGATAAGTAAAGGAACTATAGTGTATGTATGTATGTATGTTATAACATATGTCATGCCAAGCTATTACATAATTATCTGTTACACAGAATTTATTCTGTCACGAGTTATTCATTTGTTACACAAGATATTCTGTCACGTATTGTTATACATTGCAAGTATGCCATGTTAAGTGTTTTGCCTGTTATATGTTATGTCATGTTATGAAATGTTTCTATTTCAAGCAAGTCATATCTTTTGAGTTACGTTCAAGTCATGTCGTGTTACGTCAGGATTTCTGTCCTTTCATACTCCAATCACGTTTCGTCTCAAATACAGTTTGTGTATTTCGAGAACAGTCATGTCAATCACGACCCTAAATGCTAGGATGGGGTAATATCCTAGTGGAACTCCTTTGTTCAAGCTGAAGTGTTTAATAAGATGTGAAATTCTCTGAGTTGACGAAATACGGTCAACGGGTAGCGGGTGGGACCTAACTAGCTGGTCACCGGAGCGCACCAGGCTCTAACGCCGATGGAGCCACATTTTAGCTGGTGTAGATACCAGACAGATTTCAGTTTTCGTGGGGGTCCATCGTGAGTATGGCACACGAGGTATGGAGACCACATAGAGTGTGGCACATACGGTTGGTGTAGATACCAGTCATAACGCACTCACAGCTGGTGCAGATACCTGTGATGTGATGCGGTAATCGGTAGGGACACATGATTCTAGGGAATCCATGTAGTATCCAAAAAGATAAGCTTAAGCAGATAAAGAAAATGATTTCATGTTAAGTCAAGTCTCAGATCAAATTCATGTTAAGTCAAGTTTCAGATCAAGTTCATGTCAAGTCAGGTCTCAGTTGAAGTCCAGTTCAGTTTAAGCAAGTAAAGTTCAGTTCACGCTTTAGTTAAGTTATGTCAGTTATGTTATGTGGTATGTTAAGTTATGCTATGATTACTTATGATTTTAATTATGCATTCATGCTTTTACTGCCATTCATGCATAATTAACCTGTGTGAAGGTTTTCTGTTCACTTACTGAGATTTGTAATCAAATCTCACTGTGGTAGTCCCAACTACTATTCCCACCCGAATAGTAGATCTTGTTACAGGACCTGAAGAAGAACCGGAATTCGACCAACTGGACACGGTCGACTGAGCGACGGAGTGGCGTCATTGTTAATATAGTAGTTAACTTAAATTAATACATGTTTTATGGAGTTGCATCTCCAGTACTCTTTTAATCATAGCCATTTTGGACTAGCGTTATGATCTCAGCTATTTAGTATGTCTTTTTGTATTAAATATGTTTGAAGTATTTGGGATACTTTTAGTTTGGTACATAGTCTTGCTAAAAAAAAAAATTATCTGCTGCGAATATTGCATAATGCTAGATGCATGTTAGGAATATTGCATCTTATATGTCACGAACGGGGGCAGGTAACCTTGTGTTGCATGTCTCGATGCTTCAAATGTTCGTCTGATCCCAAGCGGAATTTGGGGGCGTCACAATATTCGTTCGGCACATGTGTCTAACCAAATTACACATGTACCTTACTCCTTTTTATCACCTAAGATCAACATATAATCTGTCGAACACCCATTTGTATAAACAAGCTCCATACTCTGAAACCAACCTTCGCTTGACCCGGTTAGCATGACTCTTCATGCTACCTGTCTCTCTTAACAGTTCATCCCAACACTTAACACGACATAAGATTATTCAAAACTATTCCTCCCGTCAAATGACGTACCTCAAAAATACATCCAAGCCATATCGTAACCTTGCCACGTCACCTGGCATCCCGCTACTTCACTTTTACACCAACTCCTCACTCATCACAAGCACGATTTCTCACTTAACCATGCCATTTTGTAACATTCTCCCGTCATACTCCTGCTACGTCACCTCAGATTACGAGTCACATTACAACTACTATGGGACACTCTTTCATAATCTCTGACACTCCACATCAAGCTCCACACTTATCAACTATGCAACCATCCAACCCTTCGCGACAAGCCATCCGATGTATCACGACTTCACCACATAGAATACACACCACATGTACTCCATCACACTACACCACACATCACCACTACCGTACAGACTTCACAACCACCATTAATAGCATAGTCCACAAAGACACAACACACTTCCTAACTACTCCTAACATTTCGCTACACAACACTTCACAGCTGATTCCATAATACAACACAATACACACTCCACTTCACAATAACATAACAAGGGAAAGAGAGAGAATTATACCGCCATCGGAATAACCTGTGCATTGCTTGCTGTCTGGCACGATCCCGTGGCATCAAAAGCCACTAACTTGGACGGTGGCCGCTCCTTCGTGGTCACTGTTGTGACCATACAACGACATTATTTTGGAAGGCCGAATCTAGAGTTTTTTGGCTAAGGGTTAGTTTATCGTGACTATGGAGGGTGGCCGACATGGTGGCGAGTTTATGGGTAGTGGTGGAAGGGTCTTACATGGTGAATAGAGCCGTGTACGGTGGTGGCTAGCCACATACAGTGGCTGTCCACAGTGGTTGGGGGCTATTTAGGTGTGTGGGTTGGTGGACTTAGAAGGCTCATGGTGGCCTCGTGGTGGTTGCTAGAGGCGACATACGTTGGCGTCATGGTGGTTTAACGATGGATCTGTGATTCCAAGGGCTAGGTCGTGGGTTATAGGAAGTGTAAGAGGGAGGGAGGAGCTAAGAGGATACTAGCTGGCCATGGAAGGGCTTAGAAGATGTCGTGGAGGGGCATGGTGGCATCGAGGTGGTGGTACAGTTGTCGTATTGTGGTGGATCTGGGATCTTGTGAAGAGAGAGGGTATAAGAGGAGTTGGGGCTTTGGTTGGAGGGAAGGGGTCGTCGGCGAGGGAGGAGGCTGGTGGTGGTGATGCGATGGCTTGGGGGTGGCTAACAGGGAGCTGCAGGGAGAAACCGGTGCGTGTAGAGGGCTACCAGAGGGGTTTCGAAGGTGGGGTTTGGTTGTTGGTGTGAGGGGAAGCTTGTGAGGTGATCGGTGACACCTCAAGGTGGTGCACAGTGGCACTAGGGTGAGAGAGGGAGACAAAATGTGGGAGAGGGGCTGTGAAAACCGAGGCATCGGCATGGTTTCGGTCCAAAACCGAAACCAAACGAATGCCTTAAGATTATGTAAATCTCAACCGAAACCGGCCGGTGAAGGGGGAGAAAACCGTCGTTATTGGTCTCGGCATAACCACAGTCGGTTAGTCGACATCTTTGGTTGCGAAGGAGGTGACCCTGCCACTGCGTGCGAAGCCTCGGTGTGTGAGAGAGAGAGAGAGAGAGAGAGAGAGAAGAGGCTTGACGCCACGGATGGTGCGTGAAGTGAGAGAGACTGAGAGAGAGAGAGAGAGAGAGAGAGAACGATGAGTCGATGACGTCGCGGTGAGAGAGAGAGAGGGAGAGAAAGGAGGGGGTGGCGTGAGAAATGAGTGCGAGAATGAAGAAGAAGAAACAAGAAGAAGGTGCTGGGATTTTAAACCTTAGAGGAAACGATGCCGTTTGCTTTATATTTTTTTTTTCAAATACTAAGCCTAAAACGACGCCGTTTCACTTACTTAAGTGAAACGGTGTCGTTCCATATATGTATAATTTAAAAAAAAAAAATTATCCCATCAATCGGTTCAACGGTCTGGACCATCGAATTGCTGAACATCGATTTTTGCAAAATCCAACCGCTCGCCGACCGGTTCTACATCGGTTTCAGCCGGTTTCGAGCTCCGGTGACCGGTCTGAGTCGGTCTCGATCGGTTCTCCAGTTTCTTGTACAACCCTAGTCGGTGTGGAATAGAAGAAAGAGAGGTAGAAGGGGAAAGTGAGGGGAAAAGAGAGGGAGCTAGGGTTTTTATCTAGGCCATTCATCTAAGGGTCCTAAATCTAATCTAACGGTGTAGATTTAACCACTGATTTAACTAACTAAAATTAAAGGAATTAAGATAGAATATTATATCATAAATTTAAATTCAACTTTAGTTTATAAAATAATATTCTTCCATCATTAAATAAATGTGAAGTTTTGCTAAACATTTTTAAGAAAATAAAACCATCTAATTAATTAGAATTTTCAACATAATTCAAATCCCATAATATTTTAAATAACTGAAATCATTTAGACTTTCTACAATTATAATATTTTTGGAGCTCTCAAAATATTATAATTGTCTTAGTTAAAATTAGACTTGGTTGGTTCAATAACACTGGAAATACCACATTTAAAATATTTCGAGGACTGTAAAACATTGAGCTTGCTTTAAAAATCACCCGCTATATTTAAAAATATAGCTTTAATATTTAAAACTCTTAGATGAGATTCATGAGCAATCGAGAGAGAAATGAGTGGGTTATTACATTTTCCTCTCCTTATAATAAATTTCGTCTTCAGAATTTGCATAACTCGTGGGAGAAAAGGAACGGGTTGTTACAAGAGTGGTGGTAACAGTCTTTTATGGAGTGGCACGTTGATGATTTTACAGTGGTTTGGTGTATATCTAAGCTCCAAAGTCCGTAGAAAATAAGCAAAAAAAGCATAAAAGAAAAGGAAAAATAGGATAAAATAAAATAAAACAAATCAAAGTGAAAGTAGTGAATAATATTGGAAAGAGACCTTAAACAACTCTGGTTTGGCCTAAAGGGGTTGAGTCTGGGGCTCACGGCTAAGAACTAAATTGTATAGAAGATTTTTGTTTTTGGGTGGTATTGTACAATTAATACTATATACTGTACGATTATAATTCTAAGTTCAAATATCTTTAAAAGATTTGAGATTGCCATTTCTCGCAGCACTCAAACACCCAACCTAAGCTCTACTTTATTTTATCTGACATAATAACCTTGATTTGACATGCTAAAAGTCTAAATCTATGAAAACATACATTGATACACATTGCACAATATTATTTTTATTCACACACTAACACACTCCATCTTCACTTGCATAGTGATAGAAAAATGATAAAAAATGATTATATTTTCCCCTTAACCTACTGACTAACAAAACAACTCATTCTTATCATTGCCTTCTATTTTTTCCTTCTTGCACTTTTTCTGTTTTTCAAGACATGGAGACTGGAGTTAAAAAATTATAGAATCGTTGGCTTGCTTACTGTTTGGTCTTGCATTTTGTTGAGATGCTTAGACTTCTAATTTTCATAGAAAGATTTTTTAATCCCTCTTTTATTTCTATATATTTTGTCAAGTATAAATTTTGTGAAGTTAGTTAAGCTTAGACTTCCACACACACAAAAAAAATAAAAATAAAAGACATGAAAATATAATGTTAAGTATACTTATATGATGAAAAAAATTTGAGGTGATAAAAATGTGGGACATTATGTAACTATGTTGAAAGAATTGCAAAATTTCTTGCCAATTATTCTGTGATAGGTCCTTAATCTACTGATCTATTCATCTAAGAAACAAAATATATATATTCATTAGTTCATACATTTTTTTATAGGCCACTAGGTGTGGCATCCTCAACTCTCGCTTGGGATTTGACGAAACTTGAAGTGTCGAAACATGCAATACAATGTACATACTCTCGTTTATGACAATTAAAGAAGCATTGCACCTAGCATGCATCTAACAATATACAATATTTGCAGTGACTAATTATTTTTTTAGCAATAAAATGTACTAGAAGTGCTATATCCCAAAAACATAAACACATTTCATAATTTCACATGATAAACAGATATCCAAAATGTTACATTACTTATCCAATAGATCTGTAACATAAAAAGTACTGGAGATAAAGTTCCATTAATATAGCATGGAAATGAAATTTACTATACTAAATTGTCGAGATGCTCACGCAGCTCACTATGATTCCAAATTTGAGTCCAAAAAGCGGATAACCTTACTTATCAGTTACTTGTCGCCTTGCTGTGCACTACTCAACCTCGTCTAATCCTTTGAGCATGAGTTTCTTTATATCCTAACACATCGTCTACCAGTTTGAGAAAATGATAGTTGGAACTACTTAGCTAGATTTGTTTACAAATCTCAACAAGTAAGCTACCAACAATATAAATATGCATGCATAATAGTAAATGGCATGGATGCATTGTGACATAAAAATGCGTGACATAACTTGGCAAATAGCATGACGTGTGCTTAACTGAAAATAACGTAACTGAACATGGACGTATATTACTTGATTGAACTGAATTTAACATGAACTGAACTTGATATGAACATGACATGAACTTGAAAACTTGTTCAATATATACATAGTTGATTAAACGTGAACATGTAGATGTTACACGGGTCTCCTTGAGTCATGTATTCATGCCGATACTGCATCACATCACAAACATTTGTACTATCTATGAATACGTTATGATAACTGAACTGATTTAAAACTGATAAATATGAGGTTGGCATCACCGACGTTGGGTGCCTGACTACGCTCTAGCAACTAGTCATTTAGATCTCATTTAAAACCTATTAACGGTACTTTGACAACCCAAGAAATTTCATACTAATTTAAATACTTCAGCGTGACAATGGAGTTCCATTATGATAACTCCTCATCCTAGCACTTGGGGTCATCATAAAAATAAAAGACTCTAAATGATTTGAAAATATTTTTTTCGTGATATACTCTATACATGTAACATGGCATGGTATGTAACAAAATGAACATGTGACAATGACATGTTATAACATGGCATGTAACAGATAAGTATTTATTTGTAATAAATGAAATGGCTTGGTCTGACATAATATGACAATATATAATAATCATAACTAACAAAAATATAACAATAGTAGTCTTACCACCTTAAATACATAAATACACCGAGAGTAAGTTAGATGCTAACTTACAGTATACGAGTGTAACGTGAAACGTAGTGTGAAAAAAGTGAACTAAAACTAGATATTTCTAAGGATTAGAATATCTTACGAAATACTTAGAAACATAAAAAATTATTGAATTATGGCTAAATTGTAAATTTACCCATTTACTTGTGAAAAATTATAATTTTGCCTATAAGGATTTGGCGTACTAAGGGGATGCTTGGAAATTGTTTTGATTCCATCTCATCCCATCTTTTTTTCTTCCCAAACATCATTTAGAAACAAATACTTTCAAACTAATCATTACAACTTTCTCAAAATTTTCAAACAAAAAATAATTCATCTTTTTCAAATCCCTAAATAAAGATTATATTAAAAAATTCTATTCTAAAAATAATTTAACTTTATAATAATTTTTAGTTAACTTTTCTCTTTCTTTTCCCACAATCTAATAAATACTTAACTCAAAGAATCTCAATTCTATTCACAAACCATTTTACTACTATTCATAAAATTATCTTTTCATCTCATTCTTCAAGCATCCCCTAACTCTTACCAAAATTTACATTTCTTTGATAAATTTTATCATAATTACAAATATCCAATCAGAAAAACTTAAAACCAAGTAGAACTAGGTGAACCAAACCTTGCCCGATTCATACTCTTGGTAAAAACTTGATTTTTGCTGCAATTCAACTAATCATCAAACTTTCATGCTTAAAACAAATTTTTTCAATACTAAAAAATCACATTCTAGGTTATAAAATCATGCTAAGACATCAACATACTCATTCTATAAAAATCATAAACTCACTCAACAAAAATGCCAAAACACCAAGTTTTGGTAAAAAAAGACCAACTCTTGATGTTCTTGGTCTTATGTTTTTCTAATCAACTCAAGAACTCCAAAAGTCTATAAACACACTCCTAAAATGTACACCATTTAAATCTAAGTGATGGCATGCTTGATCAAACAACCAAAATCATAAAACACTTCATAAAGAAATCGCCTCACACCAAAACTTAATCTGTGTACAATATGCTTTTGACTTGAAACAAAATCACTAGATGCTTGATTTTCATGAAAAAAAACTTCAAGAAATTTAACCATATACCTAACATTCAAGTTTTAATTGATATAAGATTAAACCTCACATCACATGGAAAAACTTCATTAAAGCATAATACAAACCCGAAAGCCTCTATATTGAGTCCAAACAATTTCTTGCATCGATAAAATCATTCTATCAAAGATTTAAATCAATCTTCTCCAAAACTAAACTTCTAACAAATATATCAAAACCTTAACAACATCATATGTGAAGATCAAAGCCATTAGATCAAATTTCTAAACCAAACGTCATAACTTCACCAAAACAGAAACTGTTTTGAGACATTGAGTTTCTAACTTTCTAAAATAATGCAAAACTATTTTATAAAAATATTAAAATTCTATAAATACAAACCTAATTTTCACATACACATGTTAACACTTCATTATAGCAAGATCTACCCAATATTTCACCAAAAACTTCATCAAGATATCAAAATTTCACACAAACATCAAAATTGTTGCCTAGTGAGACATTTTCATGCTCAAAGCAAACTTTCACCAATCAAGACTCCATGAAAAATTACCCTACATATACCAAAATAAACTAAAGTCAAACAGGAACAAAATGCATGATGATGGTGTCATGAGTACAAAGGACTGAAAAATGCAAGGAAAAAACTGTCGTAAAATTTGCCTGAAGCTCTCCCTGTATTTCTCTCTCAACAAGTGAGGGAATGCAAAGTATGAAATGAGGAATGATGGAGGCGTGATATACATGAGAGAGGGCTGACATGGGGTGGTTAAGTGACCCGTGGATGGAAAGTTGGTAGACAAAAGATGGAGACAAAGGGGCTGCACAACTATTGTTTCTTGTGTTGCACATGTCCAAGTGATGGCTAGTGATGGAGGTTGGCTTTTTGACTTCCATCAAGTGACTCTTGGGGCTAGAATTGAGTGGTATGTCAATCCTTACCTTGGCCTTTGGAGCAAGAAGAAACTTACTGAAGAAGTCTCCCCTAATGGTGGTTTTCGGAGGGCCAAAAAGGGGCCTAACTGATGGGCTTCAATTTAGGGTTTCAATGGGCTTCATTTGGGGTTTCGATTATGAGTGAGTCCAAAACAATTTTTTCTTGGCTCAATGTGATTACCAAGATTTAAGAGAGTGGTTAAGTGTGTATAATTAAATAATTAATAGAGGTGAAAGTGACTAACCCAAGTGATTAAACATTTAATCAAAACCGTCCACTAAAGGGTTTGAAACAAAGTTTAGGGTTTCAACTATCAAAAAAAGTTTAGGGTTTTGATTAAAATCCAATGGTTTGGGGTTTTTCTAGGCTTGAAATTCTCTTTTGGTTGATCCAAAAGTGTTTTGGTTTGTCGGAATAATGTTGCACATGGTTTGAATTACCCTTTATTCCATCACAAATCAAAATCCTCATAACAAGTGTTCTATTTCTATTTCAATGAATAGCTAAGATTATGTCATGTGTCTATCCAAAATTAATCCTAGTGATTCTAAGTGGATTTGGACATTCTACAAAGTGATTTGACAATCGTTTGAATCAAATGTCACGTGGCACTATACTGAATGTTACTATTCACTTAAAAAATGTAAAAAAATTATTGCACCATAAAATCCTAAATAATCATACAAGTCTATTAGTACAATTCGTTTCACGAAAATCAACTCCTAAATGTCTTGATTAAATAAAAATGCACTCTGGGTTTTTA
>QEOT01008370.1:3428-14471 GCA_003123785.1 Pterocarya stenoptera | reverse complement strand
ACACCTAAATAGATTTTACGAACTTGAAAAAGAAACAAGAAAATCACGAACACTAGTTCCATTGAGCACAATGGTAGAAAACCAAAGCAATAAGGTGTGCACAAAAAGATTTCAAAGTTCATCCAATGTGCGCTTCCTATCATCAAAATACCGATCGCTCTTTCCATCCAGATACTACTACACATAAGGCACAAATAAATCATCATTCAAACTGCAACCACCTGAGAACAACTGTGAAGATGATTCCCGCTAGCTAAGGGATCCACTACCCTCGGAGGCATCACCCAAGCAATGCTGGTTCTACTAAAAATCTCATCCCATAACGCCTTTGCCACCTCGCAATGCAAAAGTAAATGATCCACAGATGTGAAGATGATTCCAGCTAGCTAAGAGATCCACCACCCTCGAAGGCATCACCCAAGCAATGTTGGTTCTACTTGAAATCTCATCCTAAACACCTTTGTCACCTTGCAATGCAAAAGAAATGATCCATAGATTCACCATTCTTCTTACACATATAACACCAGTCCATTACAATTTCTCAAATTGTCCATAGTCAAGATTTTTCCAAGAGAGGTAGTCCAAATGAAGAAAGCTACTTTGGAAGGCACTCGACATCTCTAAATACACTTTCAAGGGAAATAAATATGACTGTGTGATGCCGAAAGCTTGTAAGAAGATTGAACTATAAACATTTTGCTCCCATTGGAACCCATCCCCTTCATTCCTACCAAGCCTCATAGAATATGAGAGACTGAAAAGTGTAGAAACATCTTCAATTTCCCAATCATGATGAGCTCTAGAAAACGAACATCCCATTGATGAGAACCACCCTATTGAGAGTGTGGTCACCACGCCAAATATCATGCCAAAATCTGATCTTAGAACCCTCTCCAACAGCAAAACATAACTGTCTGGCAAAAGTTTCCCAACCCTTTCTAATGAATCTCCATAAACCCACACGCTCCGCTCACCTTTCTGGAACACCAACCCTCCCAAGCCTTACTATATCTATGGTCAATTACCTCCCTTCAGAGCGACTCTCCTTCCAATTTATACCTCTCCATAACCATTTTCACAAATTTGGTTTTCTGTTTCTGATTTTTTTGTTACTTTTAAAAAATGCACACATACAAGAAAGTATACGTGTGTGATGTATGTATGTCCTTACTAGAGAACTTAATGCGTTAGCATTCCTCATTTCTTATATTCATGCCCATGTGACTTGGACTCAGTAATATTATAATTTTTTTCTC
This sequence comes from Pterocarya stenoptera, assembly GCA_003123785.1. Classification (NCBI taxonomy): domain Eukaryota; kingdom Viridiplantae; phylum Streptophyta; class Magnoliopsida; order Fagales; family Juglandaceae; genus Pterocarya; species Pterocarya stenoptera. The sequence goes on along the minus strand of QEOT01008370.1, from coordinate 13,215 downwards.
TATCTCTATATCAATAAAATTTCTTCTTCCTTATCAAAAAAAATATTATAATGTTTTATCTCGAAATTTTGCTCAACTATTATAACTAGTTGGATAGACTTTGGGATGCATTTTTGGTGAGATTTATGTTTCTTTAGATATACATGAACTATTGCTAAATTCTTCAAGAATTAAAAAAATTGGGCCCTGTTGTTAGTTAGCTACCCTAACTCGCATTGATTTATTCCTTTGAGATATTAAACTCCACTGAGTTGCATGAATCAATACCCTCTGAGCAGAACTGCTTAAGCGGAAATTGATAGATGCAATCTTGATTATAAACTCCAATATTTTTTTACCTATCAAAAAAATTATCTCGTACTACATAGTGAAACTCCTTGATTGATGCCATTCTAATTACTTGATCTTTTTCCGTGCAGCCTTTGGATGTTATACTTGCGCAAGATCATACTCAAATTGTAGCTTTGTTGGAGTACGTTAGATATGATTTTCAACCACAAATTCAGCAGTGCTCTATCAAGATCATGAGTTTCTTAAGGCATCACATTTGCTTCCATTTTCTTACTTTTTATATGATCTTTTGTGATTTGGTGGAGCCTTAGAGCTTATTGGCTAAAATATTTTGTAGCTGTATATGAATTTGCAATGTTAATAATGCATATTTATTTTGTTGAATACTTGTGAAAAGCGTTATTATTATGATTGTTTTGGGTGACAGTTCCCGCATGGTTGGGTTGGTACAGTTGCTGCTACAATCCAGTGCTGCCAGCAGTTTGATTGAGGATTATGCAGCATGCCTTGAATTACGATCAGAAGAGTCTCAGATGATTGAGAATAGTAGTGATGATCCTGGTGTTCTTATAATGCAGGTTAGTTCTCTAAGTTTTATGAGGGTACTCCCACTCAATTCTGTAGCTTAAGTTTTCGATTTAGATGTATATCTTCTCTACATTTTTGCAGCTTCTAATTGACAATATCAGTCGGCCAGCTCCAAACATTACACATCTACTACTCAAGTTTGATCTCGACACCCCTGTTGAACAGACGGTTTTACAGCCAAAATTTCATTACAGGTTTGCTGGTTATGAGTTGTCCTAAACATGTTCATATAATTTTTCTTGAACTTTAAGCGATTAATTGTGCGTTTATTATGCCATTTTCAGTTGCTTTAAGGTCATTCTTGAAATATTGGATACCCTTGTAAAGCCGGATGTGAATGCATTGGTTCATGAATTTGGATTTCAGGTTAGATGGTTCTTGATCTGGTGTTTCTGGTATAAAAAAGGTTTTAGTTTGGAGAAAATTCTTTCTATATTCATTTTGTAGTCATTTGTTTGGATTTTTCTCACTTTGCTCTTTGGACTTTTAATTTTTTTTTAAAAAAAAAATTTATAATAACTTTGAGACTCTTGTTCGAGTGGTCTAACCCAGTGCTTTTTCTCTCTCTTCCCTTTTTTTTTTTTCCCTCTCCGTACACTTTAGACTTTTTTCTTTCTTTCTCGTTGTCAATGGTGCTTGTGGGTTGTTGATGGTGGGTTATTCTGGCATCGAAGCTTGGATATGAGTTCTTTTAGTTGTTTAGCTATTGAGTCAAAGGTTTTTGAGGTGAGAAGAGATGGGGGTAAGGTGTGCATTACTGAGAAAGGATGGAAAGGTGTGAGCTGTTTATGGCTGGGTTTAGAGACTTCTCATTGGGTGGTTAACTCGTTGGAGGCTTGTCTGAAGTCTAGGAGCAAAGGCTTTTACTCTGCTCGACGGGAAGGTGACAGAGGCCTCACTACCCAGCGATGCTCAAACTCACGTGGCTCATACATGGCTTTGGCGGTGTATGGTGGGGGAGGACGCCGGAGTTCCATTCTCATACCAAAAGACAAGGATGGAATGGGGTGGAGGAAGATGGTGGCGGTGCTGAAGGACATGGGCAGAGTAGGTTTTTAGGGGAGGAGAAATCCACTGCAAGCAATGGCGGTATCTTTGCCGCCGAGGGAAGGAAACAAAGGTGGTCAAGGGAGAAGTCTACCATCGATAGTAGCACTCCCGTTGGCTCGGATGTACAAGGAGGTCGTGTAGACACCTCGAGACACGCGACCCTATGCTTCGGCAGAACTGCATAGAGCAGGTGAAGTTCCTGTTTTGGTAGGTGCTTAGAGGCGAGAGGGAGATGGCAGAGGGTTGTTTGGGCAAAATGAAATAAGTGTTTTGAAGGATTTGCGGGATACGCAGTTTGCATTAGAAGAGATGGCTGTTAAAGTAAAAGGAATGATATGGTGCGTATTGGGTAAAGAAGTCATGGGGTTGAATGTGGGCCTGGGGAGCGGGCCGGAGTCATCTCTTCTGAAGAGGGGGAATGGCTCACTGGGTGTGGGCCAGGTAAGCGGGTCTGAAGGGGAGGCCCAGCCTCAACATATAATCGGGTTTGAGCCCACCCAACAGAAGGAGGAAGAAGACACAGCTTAGGGCTGGCCCAACGGCGTGTGGGTTAGCTCCACCGTCGCCGGCGAAGCCTCAGATGGTGACGTCGAAGGCTCTCGTAGCTTCGACGGAAGCACAGCTGCCTGTAGCAGGTTTCGTGGAGCTTGGAGGGGTGAACTCAAGCAATTATGTCGTTAACTTAGCTCCCATCGACTTGGTTCCTACACAGACTTGGTTGACAGAGGTCGCTTTGACGAGTAAGGGTGAGCTTCTCAAGAGCAAAGGCAAGGCTGTATCGGCTTACTATCGAGACTCTGTAGTGGTGTCGATAATAGCATAGGTACTTTCACCTCTGGCACAGAAAGAGCTGATAGTCACAGATGAAGCCTCGGGTGGGTTAGAGATGGTCCACCATGTTATGGAAAGGGAGGTAAGGGAAATTGTTGAGGCTGCCGAGGGACATAATGAGGCACTGTCCTCTGTGGTCACTCACACAAGGATGGTGGAAGGGGGGTAATAGCCTACCGAAACATTTTCTGAATTTAGAGGGAAGCAGGCAGGGTGAATTTGAACTGCCTAATATGGAAGAGCAGGATAGGTTTTCGGACCCACAGTTTGAAGTAGCTACCTATGAGGAGATGGGTAGTTCATAACCATTACAGATGACTCCTCTCCAGATTGTATCCAAGGAATCTTCATATTGGGTGTTTAAAAAAGTGGAGGAGATTCAAAGCTGTGTGGGTCTCTTTTATGATGGTTATTAAGAACAATTGATGGCACTTCTAGTTGCCATTGAAGCTGGTCGATCCACGACTGAGAAGTCAACTGCGAGAAAGGAGTGGTAGTTGAGACGATTGTATTGTTCTATTAATTATGACTATAAGGAGGGTACTTTGGGGAGGGACAGGTCAAAGGGGAGGGTAGCTATTCCAATTAATGAAGCCTAAAATATTGTCTTGGAATGTAAGGGGGATCAATAATGTCAATAAACACCTCTGCTTTAGGTTCATTGTTCATGGTTGGAAGATTGATGTCGTATGCCTCCAAGAAACAAAATTGGAAATTATTGATAGGAAGGTAATCAGTAGCTTGTGGAGAGGTCCTTTTGTAGGCTGGACTTATTTACCCTCTTCGGGTGCTAATGGTGGAGTGCTAGTCATGTGGGATAGTAGAGTTGTCGAGATGGTAGAAGAGTGCATTGGGGATTACTTGGTGGCATGTGTATTAAGAAACATGGAAGATGGGTGGTCATGGGCACTAGCAAGTGTATACGGTCCCAATAGGGATCGGGATAGAAAGTTGCTGTGGGATGAAGTATCAGGTTTGTTTTCTTTGTGGGATTTACAAGTGTATATGCGGGGATTTCAATATAGTTCGCTTCCCAAGTGAGCGGGAGGGTCGATCTTTGATGACTACAACTATGGAGGTTTTCTCACAGCTAATCTTTGATTTGGAACTATTGGATTTGCCGTTGGTGGGGGGTGAGTATACATGGTCCAATTCTAGAGGCGGTTCAAGATTGGACACATTTTTAGTTTCATCGTCATGGGAAGCTCACTATTTGAAGTTGTGCCAAAAACGATTTTCAAGGGTAGGATTGGACCACTTCCCCATTATTATTGAGTGTAGGGGTATTCATGAGGGCAAACGGTAATTTAAGTTTGAGAATATGTGGTTGGAAGTGGAGGGCTTCGTTGAGAAGGTAAAAAGCTGGTGGCTGTCATATCAGTTTGAGGGGACTCCAAGTTTTGTTTTGGCTAGTAAACTTAAAGCTTTAAAAGCTGATTTGAAGATATGGAATAAGGAGGTTTTTGGGAATGTTGAGCAGCAGAAAAAAGCCCTTTGGGATGAGCTTCATTCCTTGGAAGCTGATGGGGATAGTGAGGGGAGTTTGTCTAGGAAGAATGAAGTAAAAATAGAACTTGAGAGGTTCTTTTGAGGGAAGAGATATCATGGAGGCAAAAGTCGAGAGTGCTTTGGCTTAAAGAGGGAGATAAGTGCACTAGCTTCTTTCATTAAATGACTAACTCTCATCATCGTAACAATGCTATTAAGATGTTAAGAACTGGAAATAATCTGCTATCCTCACCTGCTGAGATCCAAGTGCATGCTGTGCAGTTTTTTAGCTCTATCCTAAGTGAAACGGAAGCTTGGAGACCTAAGATTGATGGTTTGAACTTTGCTGCGATGGATGATTTTTCAGCAAACTGGCTTGAGAGGCCATTTGAAGAGCTTGAGCTGCACCGGGTGGTTCGTGGAATGAGAGACAAAGCTCCTAGGCCAGATGGGTTTTCTCTAGCATTCTTCCAAGATTGTTGGGAGATTGTGAGGGAGGATGTGATGAAGGTGTTTCTTGAATTTTATGACTTTCAAAAGTTTGAAAAAACTTTGAATGCCACTTTATTGCCTTGATTCCAAAGAGAGTGGGTGCTTTGGAGTTGAAGGAGTTTCACCCAATTAGTTTGGTAAGCAGCGTCTATAAGATTATTTCAAAGGTGCTAGCAAATAGAATGAGCAAAGTGATGGAGAAGATCATTTCTAAATCTCAAAATGCCTTTGTTAGAGGACGACAAATCATAGACTCAGTGTTGATTGCAAATGAATGTGTAGATAGTCGCATGCGGGAAGGAGCTCCGGGGGTCCTTTGTAAGTTGGACATAGAAGAAGCTTACGATCATGTAAATTGGAATTTTCTTTTGTACATGCTTAGAAGATGCAGCTTTGGAGACAAGTGGTGTGGCTGGATAAGCCATTGTATCTCAACTGTCCGTTTTTCTGTGCTTGTTATCGAACAACCTTGTGGGTATTTTCCGAGTTCGAGAGGTTTGAGGCAGGGGGATCCCTTATCTCCCTTCTTATTTGATATTGTCATAGAGGCATTGAGTCGTATGGTGGAGGCAGTGGTAGGAGCAGGATTTATCTCGGGTTTTTCAGTGGGATCTAACTCTAATGCCCTTATTACAATATCACACTTGCTTTTCACTGATGATACCCTTTTTTTTGTAAGGCTGTTGGGGAACAAATTCAAGTTTTGAGGGCTGCCTTGCTGTGTTTTCAAGCCATCTCCAGACTAAAAATAAACTTAAGTAAATCGGAGTTTGTACCGGTGGAAGAAGTCCATAATATTCATCACTTGGCAGAATTTATGGGTTGCAAAATTTCTTCTCTGCCCATAAAATATTTGGGACTACCGCTAGGGGCACCTTTTTAGGCCAAACACATTTGGGATGGGGTGGTCGAGAAGATAGAGAGGAAGTTGGCAGCATGGAAAAGGACATATTTATCTAAAGGGGCTAGGATTACTCTTATAAAGAGTACTCTCTCCAATATTCCTACCTACTTCCTTTCTTTATTCCCTTTACCAGTTGGCGTGGCCAATCGCATTGAAAAATTGTATAGAGAATTTTTGTGGGGAGGCGTGGGAGAGGAGACTAAAACTCCCTTCGTGAGTTGGAAAAAAGTTTATTGTCCAATTGTTGATGGAGGTTTGGGTATTCATAGCTTATGTAGTTTTAACAAGGCATTGTTGGGGAAGTGGCTTTGGAGATATCATGGGGAAGAGGAAGCATTGTGGAGGGGGGTGATCGATCGAAAGTATGGTAGTGATTGGGGAGGTTGGTGCACCAAGGAGTGTAGGGGTTCGTATGGAGTGAGTCTTTGGAAGTTTATTAGGAAAGGTTGGGGCTGTTTCTTGAAACAAGTTAACTTTTCGGTTGGTGATGGCTCAAAAATCAGATTTTGGTCTGATGTTTGGTGTGGGGATACTGAATTGTCTAGAGCCTTTCCGGTTGTTTTCAGATTGGCGACTAATAAGCAAGCTTCAATTTCAAAGTTGATGGGTTTTTCCAACGGAGTGGTGCTTTGGGATGTAAGTTTCTCCAGATCTGCCCAGGATTGGGAAGTAGAGGAGGTTACTGATTTTTTCAGATTGTTGTATTTAGTGGAGATAAGAAGACAGGGTAGGGACCAACTATGTTGGAGACAAACAGCCTCTAAAAAGTTTACAGCTTGGTCATACTATAAGGTGTTACTAAATCAGCACCATATTTGTTTTCCTTGGAAGAGGATTTGGAAGGCTCATGTTCTGACTAGGGTGGTTTTTTTTGTATGGACAGCAGCAATAGGGAATATTCAGACTATAGATAACTTGAGGAAGTGCGGAATGATTGTTTTGGATTGGTGCTTTATGTGTAGGAAAGAAGTGGAATCAGTGAACCATCTACTCCTTCATTGTGAAATGGCTAAAGTGCTGTGGGATGGAGTGTTTGGAAGGGTTGGGGTGAGCTGGGTTATGCCAAAAACAGTGGTCTATTTTCTAGCAAGCTGGACTAACTTTCAAATGCATACTTGTTCCCAAGTGTCAGCCGCATGGAAAATGATGCCTCTGTGTATTATGTGGTGTATTTGGTTGGAAAGAAACGAGAGTTGCTTTAATGATAAGGAACGCAATATAGATGAATTTTGGAAGTTTTTTATAAGCACTCTGCTTAGCTGGTTCTCTGCTATTGTACACAAGGGAGGGGCTGTAAACGAGTTCTTGTCTTCGCTTTTTTAGCTATTAGAATGTAACTAGGGGTTTCTTTTGTATACTTCCTATGTACTTGGGCTTCGCTTATTACATTGTGTTTAATAAAAAATTTTGACTTATCAAAAAAAAAATATATATATTCTAACTCTTTAGGAGAGATTTTTGCGCAATTCTTGTGTACTTAAGATTTCCTCTGTATTCTAATAAAATTTTTGAAACTTTTTAAAATTGAAAAAGTTGAATTGTCTTTTTCAGCTTCTTTATGAGTTGTGCTTGGACCCACTTACATGTGCTCCTACCATGGATCTTTTGAGTAGTAAAAAGTATCAGTTCTTCTTGAAGGTAAATAATAGTCTCCATTTAAACATTTGAAGTTTTTTAATGATGCTCTTTGTGCTTTAGATGGGTTTCTTTTTTAACTTCCATTTGTTTTCTTATATGTTTTGTCCTAAATATTTCTCTTTACCATGACAGCACTTGGACACTATTGGTGTTGCTCCACTTCCTAAACGAAATAGCAACCAGCCACTTCGCATCAGTTCGCTACATCAGGTCTCTTTTTGCAAGAATTTAATTCTGACAGTTTTTCTATGGCAATGCCAACACCTGGTCTGAGGGTTTTGCTATATGTTTTTTTAGTGACAGTATCTACAAGGGTCAGTTTCCCATGCATGGTCACTTCGATTTGCCATTTTCATTGTGATTTACTTGTTCTCGTAGTCCAGCAATTGAAGTTGTCACACCCTTGAAAAAATTGGCACTTCAAACTTTCATTGGGAATCATGTATTAGACTATAGGCAAAACTTAACCTACACCCCTAGTTGTTTTGTGTCCCATTATATTGCAATCTATTAGTTCTTACCTGGATTATTTTCACAAATTACTCTGGACTTGAAGAGCATACCATCAACTTTTAAAACCTTAATTATTTATTTCTGAGTTTGCCATATTTCATTCTGATTGAAAAACTAACTGTGTTAGTATCGCGACTCAGACCCCTACTTCAGATTGAATCAAGTAATAAGGCGTAGCCCAAATACGTAGGAAGTATAAAAGAAAGAATACCTAGTTACAAGTTAGGAGCTAGAAAAGAATACTAGAAAATCATGAAAACTAGCCCCCTTAAAAAACAAGAGCAGAGGCCTAAAGAAATAAGGTATGGAAAAAGAAAAATCTAAGTTCTTTCAACGGGTGTTTCCAGTCTTCAAAGGTTTGGCCTTTCCTTTCAAGCCAAATACACCACATGAGACATATCAAACCCAGCTTGACCTTGATATCAACAAAAATAAACACATAAACAAGCGTTCTACTTACGTGATGTTCAAATTCAAAAACAATTCTCCAAATGGCTAGACAACCATTTATGGGAATCCCAAGCATAGAGTAACCAATGCAGTGTGAGCCTGACACCAAACATGGAGCAACCAACAAGCTCCTGCTCCATAAGATAATCTGCAAGCTGAAAAAGTAATTAAGGGAGAGATGCAGAGCTCATAAATGGTTGATTTGATGTGTGAGATTAGTTGGAAAATATGCATGTAGATTCTAAATGTGCTCTAACAAGAAGATTTACCAAAGCATAGTGAACTCTTGTCTTTGCCGAAGAAAAATGACACCATTCCGTTATAAAACTTGTTCATGGAGCAAACATAGACCATCTTAGAATCATCATAAAAATCTTTACTTCCAAGTTCAAAGCATGTTCTTCCGTAACCATAAAAAGGTAACTTTCTACAAGTGATATTGTTAGCTTAGCTGGTAAGTCTGTAGAGGTTCAGGAAGCAGTAGGCTTTAGGCTAGGCATTGAAGAATTTCCAAATGCTAGGGATCTCCCAAGTGTAATTACAATAGCATTATATGCTTTCAACAACCTGCATCAGCCATGAGGGCCTAAATTTGCATCAGTCAGCCAGAACTTGTATTGACCACGAGGGCTGGAACATGTATCAACTTTGAAGGTCAGAATGTGCATCTAACTAGTCCCAGACCATACCGTAAGACTTAACAATAAAAGTTCATCATATCTTCTCAAATTCACACTTTTTCATAAATTTTTCAATGTAATGTAGGAAACCCACTATATTTTAAAATATAATGTTTTAAGATAGCAATTTTGACTTGTGCTCCCTACCCAACTACCAGCTACCCCTTCTGAGCTCAGCCGAGCTCTTCTTGATTCAGTTTTTCCCTATGTGAGATGATGGTAAGGCTCAAGAACATGCATCTTGTTTTGAAAACATGAAGTTACGTGGTTTTATGTGAAAGTTGTCATCACAACATGTGAAAGTTTGATATACCAAAATCTCATCTCCAATTCCCTTGAATCCAAAGAACCAGGATCTTAATTGTGACGCCCCGACTCCCACGTACAAAAAGCCTTGGAAATCGTGACGTCAGGATGATGACACATGGTCACACATCCCAACGACAAGTGCCAAGTGTGTGCAACAAATAAACAGTGCACAATAAAATACGCAGCGGATAATAATAATTAAGTCTCTAGTACCAGAATTTTAGTTTAATACAGATATCCGAATACAAAGCGTTTAAAACATAAACCAAATGTCCCATAAAATATACAAAAGCAGAAAATAGAAATATAACTCGAGTGATCCCAGATCACTCCTCCGGCGGAGCCAAATCCTGAGGCTCGGCACCTGCAACATCATAATCAAAATCTGCAGTACCATTAAATGGTACCGCAGGTAAGTTATAACCTAACCAATCCTGAAATAAAAACATATTTAAGCAACTAATCATGCATGCCCATGATGGAATATGCTATAAATGCAACACATGCCAAAAATCACGTTTTGGCCCAAAAACATTAACCCGTCATTTTCCCA
>QEOT01008367.1:61014-137534 GCA_003123785.1 Pterocarya stenoptera | reverse complement strand
TGCTGCTGATTTGTGTTGCCAAAAATGTCCCTGCAATCTTGCCGACCGAAAGAAACCGTCATGCAGAGGCTCCGTATCGTATCGGTTTAGCATATAATTAATCCAATTATTTTTGTTTATTTCCCGACGATGGGAGTAAATGGCTCAGACGAATCGGATATATTCTGGTGTATTCGAATCGATCGAGGTTGTTTTGGGGAGTTCGGTTTTGGCGGAAACGAACAGCTGGCAATGGTCAACGGCTTACAACTAACAGTCAACGGGCGACATGAGCTAGTTGTCCATTTTTTTTTCCTTAAGAAATTCAAAATTTGTCGGCAAGCCAATTTGTTTAGATACGAATACTATATCCGGTTTGTACGGCGGATGAAATGAGATATTTTAGTCTTATATTAATATTAAAAATTAAATAAAATATTATTATAATATTATTATTTATTTTAAAATTTAAAATAATTAAATTATTTATTATATTTTACTAAAATTTTAAAAAAATTATAATAATAAAATGAAATAAAATCATTTTTATCTACAAACTATGCCTACGTCAAACATCGAGTAAATGTCATACGATTACAAGATTTTTTATTTATTATAATTAAATAAAATACATGTTTGCAATTGTCACGTATCTAAAAGATATATATTACATTTTTAAATAGCTCAGAAAAAACTCTGAATTACGTTTCAAGTTCTATCATATTAAATTTTTAAATTTAATTTTAAAAAAGAGAATTATTACATATATAAAATAAATTAATAAATTAACGTAATTTCATGAGATTTATTATATTTATTTTATAATAAAAATAATTTTATAATCTAACATACCACATCAAACTATATTAATTTATAAATTTATTTTTATATAATCTTTTTATAATTAAAATATTTTTAAAAAAATAATTAAATTCATCTCAATAAAATTTATAAAATATTATTATTTATAAGTCAATTTATTTCAATATCTTAAACCAGCCTTGAATGCAAGTTGAGCTGATGTTAGCAAAGAACTGGCGCACCATATCTAAACCCAAAGCCGAGCACTGCCAAGGCCCAAGAGGCTCGCAGCAGAAACAAATTCTGGCCTCCGGCCACTTTTCAAGACATGCATTTTTTTGGGACCATTTTGAGTTTTTATTTATTTTTGTATTTCCTGCTATCTTTTTCCTGGAAAATCTTCCATCCTAGATATTTTCTTACACAATATCCTCGGATACCCAGAGGAATATCTATATCCATAAAAACCATGGCATTTTTAGAGTTATAGAACTAGCTGATAAGAATGAATTTATGAATCTCACTTGTTCTATTGGTGGTGTCACCCCGCCCATTCCAAGAAATGAACGGTGCCGAGGTTCCCGAATCCTTGGACGAATGGCAGCAAATCCAATCCCCCGTGGGAATAGACATGGCGGTTATCAGAGACAACTACCTCGACTTCAACAAAGACCGCTCCTTCGTCTTCCCTCCTAGCCACCACGAAGGCCTACAACTGCAAGTAACTCAACATGAGGATCTTCAAGCACCTGAAGACAGAAGTTCAGAACCTCGTTCTTTGTCGTCGTCGGGTTCTGAAGGTGAAGAGGAGGAAAATCGAAGGTTGTCGCCGCTCCGGGTGGCCACTGACGAGATAGGAAGGCGTTGGAGACTGCGTTTTGAGATTCTGAGGACTGGAGTCTTCCATTTGGCTACCAGGGTTCGTAGCTGCGCGGTGTGTTCTGGCGGGTTTTGGTCGATTGCATCGGTGACCGGAGTGGTGGCGGCGGTGTTTCTGTCTTTCTTGTACGTGAGGTTGCAGCGGCGGCGTCAAGGACTCCACCAAGAGAGCAAGCTTCGTTTATTTTCTCTAATCAGAGAGAAAGACGAGGTTCGTTCATGAAAAACTCAAAATTAAAATCTATTTTTGATAAAATCCAGTTATTTTTTACGGGAGATAAATTTAGATAAATATTTTAACCAAAAAATATCTATATTTTATAACCATGCCACGGTCTGTAAATATACTTTTATAAAATAAAATAAAAAATAAATTGTAGTTGTAATACTGTTCAAAATTTAACTTTCTAAGTTACACCTAGATTATGCATGATCGAGGATTTTACGATCAACAGACAAATCATTCAACATTTAAGATTTTGATTAGTTACATAAAGAGACGGGATAAAAAATTTATAAATAATAGTTAAATTTGTAAAAAATAATAAATAGTTTGAGTTAAAAATTTTATGAAATTTTTGAAAAAGAGAAAAAAAATTAAAGAAAAAAATTATAAATTTAAAACAGACTTAAAATATAATTTTTAATATAATTTTTACTTTAAAATTTTAAAAAGTTAAATTATTTTTTATATTTTATTTAAAATTTTGAAAAATTTAAGGTTAGATTTGGAGAGTAAGATGAAAATTTTAGTTTTAAATAAGATGAAACTAGTTGTAAAAATAAACGAGATCTTAATACTGTTTGTTTAAAAATTTTTAAAAATTATAATAATAAAATGTGATGAAAATGATTGGAAATATATTAAAATTCTGTTTGTGTACAATTTTGGAGACAGTGTAGAAGACTCTTTAATGCTGTTCGTATAAAATTTCGGAGACACTGTAAACTCTGTAGAAGCATGTAATGTTTGTCTCATCGATTTCATGTAACGTTGTATTCATCCAAATCGAAAAAATAAAAAAATAAAAAAAAAAGGTCCCTTTGCCTCGGTATGGGCAGGAATCCATTGCGGTAATTTGTGTTTTTTTTTTTTTTCTTTTTAGAGTGGCACTACATCTACTGCTCTGGAGCTATCGTGAGTAGTTTTGAGATTTTTATTTTTATTTTATATTTTTTTAACACATTTAAATATGTTTTAAAAAATAAAAAATAAATTCATAATATTATTAAAAAGTACTTATTTAATCATTAAGTTAAAAAAGAAACAATTGATAGAGTAGAATTACTCATTTTTTTACTACCTCCATCTACTTCTGCACGACTTTATACTTGCTCTTGCAGAAAATCGGGCAGCTCTTGCTCCACATTGCGCAAATGGATGAGGTATTATTGGCACGCCGCAGGGTTCCCGTGCTCCGAATTGGTTGAATCAATCACATGCAGCATCCAGCAACCAGATATCTTACTTTGGGATCTGCATCTCGCCAGCTCCTCGGCAGCATCTTCTTGAGCATCGGAAATTAGTAATAGAGAGAGATACATATAATTGTTTTATAAGAAAGATGCTAATATATCATACTGGTGACTGCATCCAGTTCTTCATATCAGATTATGCATGTCCTATTTATATATATCTGCATAACTTTCTTTGTTCTCAGGGTGGGTGCTTAATTACGGCATAAGCTAGCGATAATGTCATGAATTCCTTCTATGTTATCTTCATCATCCCTGTATTTTGTTGATGAATAATCTCACATTGTCTATAGATAAGGTCTTGGACATGTTTATAAAGATTGAGCAATACTATCTTGTAAAATCAGTTTTAAGAGATGAGTTAGACCCATAAATTTTTTCATGGTATTAGAGTCTGTCACAAGACGAATGGGAGCATACGCTACTTATCTCATGACAAGGATTAAAAAAAAAAATACTGACCTTCACGTAAAAGAGGGCGTTGAGGAATAATCTCACATTGCATGTAGACAAGATCTTGAATATTTTTATAAGGAATGAATAATCATCTTTTATAGAACCGATTTTACGAGATAAGTTATAATCATAAATTTCTTCACACCTACATTCGCCTCGTTTGAAGATCAAGATAAGATAAGAGTTCATCCCTTTACATAGACTAAGAACATTCTATTTTGAAGAAAGCACCTTTTTTTTGTACTTGTTTCTTTGCCTATGATGGGCAGAGAGATAAAAATGTAAATATGGAAAAAGAAAACAGGGTGGGCTCAGCAATATTCTTAGCTGATCTATAGAGAACATGAAACCAAATAGGAAGGAATCAACCACAAAGTTATCTAACCTGGTCCACTGCAAAATGATTTCAGCGATTGTTCGTGAGACCAGATTTTACCCGCCAAACTTTTCAATTTGTCTGTGACATATGTAACTACCACAGGAATTGTTGAATAAGAAGTTGACTTTTAACAAATGAAATATATTTTACCAGAGTTCATGGCCAATCTAGGTTGTCAACTAACGCCAGATCAATAAAAAGGGGAAATTAAATTTACCCTATGCCTCTGTGAACTAAAGTCTAAAACTAGTCGCAGGAAGAGAGAGATGTAACAACAATTGTTTTTTGAAGTTTTCATATGTTCTCTATATTTTGTATTATATATTTTAAATTCCAAATATCTTTTCATGAAAATAAATTGAAATAAATAAAGTTTCAATACTAACAAGACGTACATAACTCCTTGCCGAGAGCTTGTGCATCCCCTGGATTAGTCAAGACTTTGTTCTCAGACATCCAGTGCCGATAAAAAAAAAAAATACAAGACACATTATAGTAAACCTTTTAATAAGAAGCATATCAATAGAACAACATTAGCAATGCTTCTAAACAGGATGTTTGGCAACCAAGAAACAATTTAGGTGTCTATTTGATAAGTAGAAACGCGGCAGTAGATGAAAGAAAAAAAATGAGACCATGTAAGAATGCCGGGTGCATGAAAAGCCAGACTAAGATCGATCAGAAACAATGCAATTAATTATTATTCAACAAAATGCCATCATGAAGCACAGATAATGAAAGATCAATTACAGCAATTGGATAGAAGAAAATGATGAATTCCAAATCCTTTAGAAGCACGGCAGCATAAAGGCAGGGGCAACATGAAGAAAATTAAGATCTTATACATTTGACTATACTGATGGTATACTGTATTGGCAGAGAATTGCTTCCTTTTGCTACAAGTCCAGAACTTCAATTTCTTTAACAACTGCAAATCTTTGAAGAACTAGACTATATACTGATATACACCACATTTGCTCATACAGAATTCCAGTTAGGGAACTCCAGCAAGATAGGATTTACCAACACTGTTCTCCACCAAACCATAGCAGCGAGTTGTATCAGTTACATAAAAGAAGTCCCAATTGTGGCTTGAAGGCTACAGCAAATGGAGCACAAACGAACAACCAAAGGCTAAACCCAACTGGAGCGCTAGTTATGTTGAAATACTTTCAAGTAGATGTTCTATACTATACCTTTTGTTCATTGCAACAAAACCAAGTTAGTAACCCAGGAATCCAAGATCATAAACATCGTCTATTACTCAATGAAATTAACAACTTAGTGATATTATACTGCAAACAGGAAGGAAAGAACCAATTTAGGCAGATATGCATGCGAATGCAACGATTAAGCAATATTATGTTTAAAAAAAACACTACTTTTTTATTATGCTAAATGAAATAAACTATAAAGCAACATAAAGAATCCTAAAGTCGTTGTGGATTCCATTTTCAATACATACCAGTGTTACAAGCCAATAATACAAAAGAAGAAAGCCACTAACTCAGATATCAGATGGCGTTGAAATCAGCAGTAATCTGACAAAAGTACATTGGAAGACCATGAAGGTAACAATCACAAGCAAAATGGGTTACTCACAATTCTTGCCCACTTTGTGCACCGCGCGTTGAGTGCCGAATATCAAACTGGTCTACAGACTCCAAAGGAGTGGTAGTCTCATTCCTAATCCTCTTGATCTTAGGACTCAACAGCCCTCTATGCCTAAACCCATACAGCTTCAGCACCTGATTATCCGCAAAATTGAATGCTCTCTCCATGCTTTTCAAACACCTCTCGACAGCATAATCGCCGTAGCTCCCACAAGGCTTGCAACCCACGAAATGTGTCACAAACGGCCACCTCTCGTCCCCTAATCCCGGATGATACTTCTCCATCATTTCCTCGTACCTATCCACCAACCCGGCCCAATAACCGTGCAAATAGTAAGAATTCTCCACGAACACCTTATCCATCCACTCATCCTTCTTCGAAATCAACAAGTATATCAATGCAGACTGATCATCAGCCTCGAAAGCCGGCCTGCCCTTCAAATTTGCCGTCAAAATCTTCCCGGCCTCGTCCCGAATAGGCCCCTTGGGGCCCATTGGAGCCCAAGCATCAAGCAAATCCAGGGACCACTGGCAGTTCCTGAACAAAAAACTACCAGTGTTCAACGCAATCCACGACTTCTGATCGAATAACAAATCTGGGTAACCATGGATAACCAAATTATGATTGGTATACTTCCCCAGAGGAAGCTCAAACACCATGTCCGTAAACAAAGCATCGCTGTCCATCCACCATATCCACTCGACCTCCGGGTGCGACAACATTAACCTCCGAATCAACGGCAATTTCGCCCAGTACCCAGCAAGCTCCTTGTCCAAATGAGCCAAATTGTACACGATCTCAATCCCATGAATCCTACAATAGTCAATCTTATTCTTAATGGACTTCAAAAGGTAGTGGTCCCCAATTGGGTTATCACAGGGCTTCGGAGGCGACCCAGTGACTAGCAAAACCCGAGCTTTCCCCTTCACATAGCTGGGAAACTCCGGGTTTTTGGCGAGCCAGTTCCTTCTCTCCTCGTCCCAGTTCGAGATCTTGGGTCCGAGAGAGTAGGTGATGTTGGGGTTGATCTCGGGCTCGGGTGGTTCGTTGGGGTCGGAGGGTTCGTCGTCGGATCGGATCTCGTCGAGGATCCGTTTGGTCTCCTCGGCGATCTTCTGGGCGTCGATATCGGAGCCTGAGGAGCCGGTGAGGTTACCGATGCCGATGGTGCCGCGAAGGACGAGTATGGTCACGAAGCCGCAGAGGAGGGTCAGCTTCAGGTTGTTGAAGGTCTTCTTGATCTGCCGGCCGCGTGGGACCGCCGCCGCACGGCCTCTGGCAGTTGTTGTAGTAGTACTAGTAGGGAGGCCAGCAGCTGAGCCTCGTTTCAGGGCCGTCAAGGCATCCTGGCCCATCTCTCCCTCTCTCTCTCTCTGAAGTCTGACCTCTCTCTTCTTTTTAGCTTTCTTTTTGGATTAACGTGTGCGTGCGCCTTTGCTGGATGAAGGAAATGAAATAAGTTAATGATTGAAGAGATTCAGAGAAGACGTGGGGAGATGCTTGAGTTTCAGTTTGGTTTAATTTGAGAGTCATGGGGAAGGGAAGGAGGAGAACTACAACAACTAGGTCATGGTAACAAAATCATTTCTCCTTTTTTATTCTTTTTTTTTTTTTTTTTTCATTAGCAAGGTACTGTAGATTTTTAGACATTGATGAGCAGCTAAAAAATAGGAAATTATTACTTAAAAAAAAAAAACATGTTTTCATTCAGAAAATATAAATACACTAATTTTTTTAAAATGATAAGTTTACAAGTGTTTTAATAATTATTTTATAATTCTATTTAAAATAAAATAGAGAAATAGATTAGTTATTTTATAAAAATAAAATTATAAAGTGATATAACTTGATGTGTTATATCATATTTTAAAGTAAATCTAAAATTACGTTCATTTATAAATTTGATTTTATGAAATCATAAGACTATACTATTTCTATATGAAAATATAGTTTCAAGAATATCTTTCTTTTATTATAAAATAAATTATTATTATTTAAAAATAAATTGTAAAAAAATGGTGTATTTGTTAGTAATCATTCCTTAATAATTTTGTAGCCGGATAACATTTCGATTCATTATACGTAGCCCCAATAATAACAATTATATTTTCGTTTTGTGGGGGAACCATTTTACACACAAGTCGCACAACCATGGTATCACTGGCCCTCATGTTGCGCAAGCTGGCACTCATGTTACGCAAGCTGGCACTTCTGTTGCGCAGCCTTAAAGGTCGAGTGGCGCGTAAGGTGGAGGCTCCAAACGAGACATCTTGGGCAATGAGGTCAAGGTTCTAACATGCATCTTATCCAAAAGTACCCCACCCACACTTGTCCTTAGAAAAAAAGGGATGCCGGTGCCCCCAACTGCCGCCTAGTCTTGCAATTTTAAAGAGAGCATTAGCATGGATTGGCGATCACATTAAAATCCTGTTTGGATAGTGGACATTAAAGTTCTGATTAGATAATGAGTTGAAATGAAAATTAAAAGTTGAATAAAATATTATTAAAATATTATTTTTTAATATTATTATTAATTTGATATTTAAAAAAATTAAATTGTTTATTATATTTTGTATAAAAATTTAAAAAAATTGTAATAATGAGATGAGATGGGATGAGATAAAATACTTCTTGTATCCAAACGGGGCAAATCCTCGTTTAGATGTTGAGATGGTCCTTGTTAACATCATATTCCTTACGCCTTTAGATCAAGTTCCAACAACTTAGGTCTTCAGGACTTGGGCCTGCAAAAGTAGAGAAGAAGGCAACTGGGAGAAGGCGTCCTTGGGGCCAGAAGTATCTGATGCCAAAGTCAGTAAATTATTTTGAAAGTTTGTAAATAAGTGAGAAAGTCTAGAGATCAAAAAGAGTTTCTCGTACCTGAGAGTTGCTATTTATACTATGGTCTGGGGAAGGGACAGATCGTGTTTGTCCCTATGGAGTTCGTGCCCTCAGTATTGTTCCTTTTGTCAGAGTTTTTTTAATGTGGTGTGGCTCTATGATGCATCATTAATGTGGTGTGTAGCTCAGGTAGTGGCGCCTTTAATGCAGCGTGATTCCCTGATCTTACTTTGTCTTTGGTAATCTGTCAATGTTCTCGTGTTAGTGGATCGAGGGTTCTCCGCATTTCCTACTACACCCTGTGCAAGTCTCCATAACCAGGGTGTGGCCGAGCGATGTCAGGTAGGTATGTTTCGTTAGTCACTTGATTACTTTTCCTTGCAGGCTTCTTGCTTCATGGGTGATCTTTAAACCCTGGGGTCGGGTATTGGGCTAAGGCCCAGTAGGCCTGTGAAATGGAGGGAAATCTCCTTACAATGTACCTTGCCATATTCTCCTACGGCCTTAGACTTCCCTTTTGTCGACCAATGTGAGAAGTGATGGGCTTCTTCGAGTTGGCATCTGCTCAGCTCCCTCCCAGAGCGTAGAGGATTCTTGTGTCGTGCTGTTTCATCTGGCGTCGCGCGTTAGAGGAGGCCAGGTCCGACTACTCGGATCTTACAGAGCACGAGTTTTTCCTCATTCACAACATTCTGAGAAAAGGTCACCACATCTGTGGCTTCCAGCCAATCCAGGCATTGGCTCGACTAGAGGTGAGGCATACTATCATGAAGGGGTGGGATCGCCAGTTCTTTTTTCTGTCTAGCTATGAATGGGAGTTTCCTGTCAGGCAGGCCATTTGGTGCTCATTCCATGTCTTCTCCATATAGGGGGTCGTGGATGGTGATAAGGGTTGTCGTCTTAGTGCGACCCCGGATGAGATGCTTAGGCTCAAGGTCGTTCTTGCTTGGGTGGAGGCCCATTCGAACAACATTTCTTCGGAAGCTTTGCTAGTTGAGGATAACTTTCGTCGGTACCTGGTTCTTTCGGCCAATTTGCGCTCCGACGTAGGCTTCCCGATAAAGGAGGTCACATCGCGAGCCCGCAACCGCTCTCCTAGCTCACCGGTGGAAGGGAAAGGGAAAAGGCTCTGAAGGATCTCTCCCATCAAACCTGATTCTGACAACTTTCCCATTCTCTCTTGGGGTCCTTCCGAGGTGGTGCTCGTTGTTCGGCCCAAGCCATCGTCGCCCAAGAAGATGACGACTATAGCAAACTAACTTTCCTCTCTCCGCACTGCCGGCTCAAGAAGTTGTCGCGGACGCTCAATCCGAGCCGTCGATCCTTAAGCCCGCTATTGAAGTCGTTCCCGCAGTCGAGGTTGTCTCAGCTGGCGATGAAGTTCGGGCTAAGGAGACGACGACGGGCACTCCTTTGCCGGAAGTAGCCACGGTGCTTGCGGCCCCCGACAAGGGCGAAGGCAATGAGGTTGTCAAAGAGGTCCCAATGGACTTTCAACCAACAGCTTCTACAAGTCGTGCCTACCTCATCCGCAAGATGGATGGCAGGCTCAAGAGGCTATTTGTGGGGGTAAGATCTTCACTTGCAAACTCACTGAACTTCTTGTTTGTTTCCTTTTTTGATGTTGACTCAAACTTTTGAGGCAGGGGTTGGTGCGTCTAGCGACTTTTATTGTGGATGGCCGAGAGGAGGTGGTGAGTGAGAACAGGGCACTTCGTTTGCTCACATAGTTGGCCTTAGACCGTGCAGTGAATGAGCATAGGAAGAAAGAAGAAGTCAAGGAGGCCATCGCTGACTTGTTGAGGTCCCAGGGCAAGGTTGCGCTCGCCGCTCTTTGCCTCAAGGTTGCACTCGCTTTCGAGGCAAGGGAGGTGTTGTAGAAGTCTTTTGACAATTGTCAACAGGAGCTTGAGAAATTGCAAGCAGAGGTCTGGGAATTGAAAAAATGGCAGGAATTCGACAGTCAGGAGAAAAGGTTCCTGATGGAGTGGTTCGAGGAGGTTTCCAAATCTCTGTCAGACAAGAGAAAGGCTTTGGAGGAGGAAAAGAAGCGGATGAAGGGTTTAGAGGCCTACTAGGCTTAGGCCAAACGGGTTTTGGAGGCTCATGATGCTACAATTTGAGGTCTGCAGGAGGAGTTTTCATATGTCTGTGGTCTTCACAATGACGCCCGATACCTCAATTATACAAATGGCTTAAAGTGAATGAAGACTCACGTCCTCCAAAATTCTCAATGCGACCTGAGAGCCTTGTGTGTGCAGGAGCTTTCTCCGCATAAGGAGTCCATGGAGCGTGCCGCTCTCCTTGAGAAGGATCTAATTTCGAGCACCCTTAGTGGTAGCTCTACTAGGAACGATCCCGCCTACTGAAGGCTAACTCTCTTCAGCTGCAAGCTGCATGGCTCCTTTGACGGGTCTTCTTGCTCTTCTTTATTGTTATGGCCTTAAACCTTCTCTTTAGCTTCTTGTTCTTGCCCCTTTTCTTATTGAGCTCGTCTTTGAGGCGATTCCTGTCATGCTTCTCATTCTTGCCTTCACTTTCGCATGCTCTAGCACACAACCCTTCTTCTTAAGCTCCAAAATTACCCACTTATCTTCATTTGGCCTCTTGTCTTCACCCCATTCGACAATTCCTCGTGCCCATCCTCAACAGGCAGGCGATTCCTGGTGGCATTTTGGCGATTGTTGTCACTGTACGACTCAACTAATTGCCTCATTACATCCCTGTTGATTTTTTTAGAGGTAATCTCGGGCGTTATTGGCATGTCGTACTAATGGAGATCTCTGTCTGCCACTTCTACTGGAATATGATATGATCAAACTTTGATTTTCTACATCTTACAACTCTCTGTCATACTAAGCCGACTTTTGCTATATGTTATTGTAATGAGCCGCTTTACGTTGTAACTTGTTCCTTGTAGTTCTATGGCTTTATGTTGTAACTTGTAACTCTGCTACTTCATGTTGTTACTTGTGATGATTAATGATATTACCTTATATTTTTTTGTGCTTGGCTGTTTATCTTTGTGTATTTTTCTTCGTTGTTTTCCCTCGAATTTTTCTTTTTATGGCTTGTCTGGGGTTTTGTCGCAGGAGCTTATGGGCTTGGCGTTAGGCGGGGGTGTTGTCACCACACAAGGCCCTATGGTCCACCTCGCTGGCACCTAGGTTGTTCCTGACAACCCTGTTGGCCGATGACTTCCTACCCATGCTGCTTTCGTCTGACTTTATTAAGTAGTTGTTCTCTCGAGGCTTTTAGCGACTTTGTATGTCGAGGCCGATGTCTCTTCGCCTTTTTCCTATACCTATTTTCTCTTTTCGCCGTTTGTCTTTTGAACATGCTTTACCCTGCCTAGTCCTTTTGTTCTTCTATTGTGTATTATTGTGCTTAACTTTGACATGTAATTGAAAGAAAAGAATAAAAACTATGTCAATGTTCATTGGCCTTCGCCTGCCAAAAGTGGCTAGGGGGATGGAACTCCTCCCTTAAGAGTTAAGTCGTGCCAGGGGAATTCCATTTGCCTCCTCGAGGGAGAGACTGGGTAGCGTTTTGCTAACCCGCCTCTGTGCCCCTCCTGAGTAGTGTCGTGGCCGCGAAGTTGGATATGAGTAGGCTGGGTTGCTTTTTGCCGCGATAATGGCTGAGCTCAATTCTTCGGGTAGCCGTGGGGTTGATCTGCTCTTTCTCCCACATGGGGAGACAAGGCGGTCTCTGGCTCGACTCGTCTCTTGGTCCACAGGGGATAAGCTGTTCGGGCAATTTGAAACTGGACCCATCCTCCTTCATTAACGTTTTGCATTCAATCCCTGGTTGGAAAATTAGGATGCTATAATTTTACCCTTAAGGGCATGAGTTACTTTTGCAAACTTGGGTCTCTTGGTCCATGTCGCAACATGCTTGTTGCTTTATGCCATGTCGCTGATGTTCATGTTCTTCGGTGCAGTATTTGGGAGGTTAATAGACTCGGCCCACACTCCGTCGGAGAGAGGTAGAAATGCCTCACGCCAAACTGCCACTTTGCCCCCCGAGGAGGTAATTCGGACAACGATGTGGTTGGTCCGCTCATTCACCATGGCGAAGGTCGGAGTAACTATTCGGGCAGCCTCGGGACTAGACCCACTCTCCTTCATAAGAGGGACAAGGCGGGCTTAGGCTCAGCCCGTCTCATTGCTCCTCGTGAGTGGTAAGTTATTCGAGCAGTCTACTATTAGACCCTCTCCCTCCCGTTGACACCACAGGGAATGATAAGTTTGGGTTGGGGTGGTGCTGGTCCCACCTTTCGTCGTATATGAGGTCGAGGTAAGTTATTCGGGTAGCCGTGGAGCAAGTCCTTCTCTCCACCTCGTGAGGGACAAGGCAACCTTTCGGCCTACCTTTCTTTCTGGTATCCCGTGGGGAGGTAAATCCTTCAGGTAGTCTGTATCTGGACCCGCTCTTGCCTGTTGATGCTTACAAAGAAGGTAAAATCTTCGTTTTCGAGTAGTTGAGGACTATCCACACTCCATTAGGGAGGGGTCGGAATGCCTCAAGTCAGACCGCCATTTTGCCCCCTAAGAAGGTAATTCAGACAGCAATGTAACTAGTTCGCTCCTTCGTTGCAATGAGGGTTGGGATAAGTATTCGAGCAACCTCGGGGCTAGACTCGATCTTCTTCATGGATTCTTCGTATTTCCCATATTAGGGGATCGAGGATTCTCCGTATTTCCTACTACACCCTGTGCAAGTTTTCATGAGTAGGGTGTGGCCGAGCGAAGTTAGGCAAGTCTATTGACTTGATTACTTTTTCTTGCAAGCGTCTTGCTTCATAGATGATCTTTGAACCTTGGGACCAAGTATTAGGCCGAGGCCTAGTGGGCCTATAAAGTGGGGGGAAATCCCCTTACAGTCCTAATTTATCTTATTTGATTTCAACATTCAAATACTACTCAAATACAAACGCTTTTCCATTTTAAGTTTTTAACTTTTCAACTTTTATCTGCTCGGTTTGGATTCAAGAATTACTCTATCTCATTTCATCTCAACTCATTTTATTATTACAACTTTCTCAAATTTTCACATAAAATATATTAAACAACTCAACTTTTTTAAATACCAAAACAATAATAATATTAAAAAATAATATTTTAATAATATTTTATTTAACTTTCATCTAAAATCATATTATTTCATCTCACTATCTAAAGATCACTTTATTTGACAGCTTCTTCTGCTTGTTTTCCTCCACAGTTCAAGACTTTTACTGTAGCTAAAATGACTGTTGGATTCCTAATTCAAGGCATATCACTTTTGAGTTTAATTAACCAAAATTGTTCCTTTTAGAGCAATTGACCTATTCAATACTAATGTTCTTATAATACAATTAGCAAAAGTACCTCGCTAGCCCAGCAATTATAGACATTATAATTTTTGTTTGGACAATATTAGTTTTAAGAGAAATGTTTAGTTCAACAAAAAAATAATTTTTTTGAAAATAAATTATGTGATTTGAGGTGATATATTATATTATAAAATTAAAAAAAAAAGTAACATATCGCATTTAGTTATTTTAGTTTATGAATTTTATTTTAATTAAATATTTTTATTAATGTAACCCTTCCTTTTTCTTATTATTTTGTTATTAATTTTAATCGCACAAATAAAAAATAACTTAAATGAAAAAAATTAGAATTATAAAATAAAATTATATTTTTTCAATAGTACGTACAACGTAGGTAGTTTTTCAGCCGTACATTACAAGTGGACTCCCGACGGCTGGGATTTTAACTTGTGCTTTACGCTATCTGAGGCTTAATACTTTAGTTGAGACTTGGCACTCAGAGATTCTGCTGCGTACCTCTCTTTCTTCTTCCGATTCTGGATCTCTGCTAGCTGGGGGGCTTCTGATGTTACTGAAGTGATTCAATCGGCCCTCTTTTTACATCCATCTAAGGTACGTTCTACTCGAAGATCAGCATTCACCTCAATATTTTGCATCAGTAAAGCTAGGGTTTGGCTTCGAGTTTCTGTGCAATTTTTGCTTTCTCGTACCTCTATTAACAATTGATTTTCCTAGTGTTTTATTGTTTCGAGTCTAAATATCAGTTTCCGAAGTGTTAGGAACACTTGGGTTTTGATTTTCTGTTAGCTTCCGAATTTTTTTGTAAGCTGGATCGATAAATTTTGGATGGATGGAAAGGATGTAGAACGTTTTTCCTGTGAGACTCGACTTGGACTGTATAACAAACCCATTCGATGGTAGATTGAGATAATTAGACGAGCCTTGAAAATATTTGCTGTGAACCCTTTGGATTTTTTTCGTTTTTCTCGAAATTCCTGTTCTGTTTTCGGGCACGAAACTTATATATTCCCTGAATTGATTTTTCTAATTTTTTTTTTTTTTTTTTTAATTTGAGAATGTTTACTGGAAACAAGGGTGCCTTTTTTTTCAAGCTGTCGGGGGAAAATGTTGGGTTCAATTTATGATCAATAGACATAATTGGTGGTTGCAAAAATAGTATTCACAGGCGGAGAATTGAACTTTAAAAATTTTTCTCAGTAAGTAGGCCGATGCGAATTTCAAGCGGAAAAAAAAAAAAGATGTGTAAAGCTCCTTTAATTGAAATGGTGTGTAAAGCTTCTCCTAGGGGACAAATGATGTTTTGTAGTAAATTTGTTTGGGTTCATATTACTGCATGGTAAATCTTAGTAGCCAGGCCTTGGCGCGTAGGAGGTTTTAAGTTTTAACCATCATGACTTATGATACTTTAATTTGGTTCAAATGCTACTTTGGATTTTCTGTTAAATCCTTCGTTAATCACTCATAAAAAATAATCCTTAGTTAATCGTACAATTCAAGCAATCTGGCTTTGAGATAATCCCTTTTATGGGGAATCTTTAACTGAAATGTGTCATCCCCAATTTGAGGTCTCTGTTACCTGCTTACCTTTACTTAGGCAATTGAGTGGAGGAGTTTAAAGCTCAGAGTAAAAAGAGAAATAACAGAGAATTTGGCACTCTCCTTTAAACAATCAAGTTCCATAGTAAAGTCTGATGTCATTAAGCGCCCAAGTCTCTCTTATTATGTAACAATAGTGAATTCCTTAGTAATTTTGATAGCTTTCTTGAGGAATGAAATGGTTATCTGCTGGGTGCCACTAAATTCCATGTTGAAGCCGTTCTTAGTGATAATTGGAGAATGGAGTGTAACATCTTCCAAGTTGGACTTATTTAGAATGCAAGTGGGTCTAATTTATTGGTCTAAGTGGAGGGAGAGGAGTGAAAGAAGCTTTGAAGACCAAGAACCGTCAATGGATGAGCTTAGAACTTTTTTTCAATACTTTACTCCATTAGTCGATTGTAATTGATTTTCATGCATTGACCTTCCATGATGTCCTGGTATCACTAAACTAGCACGCTTACGCATTGCTCTCGTATATGCCCCGTATACTTGGGCTTTTGCCTACTCGTTTGATTAATAAAAATCCGTTTACCGATCAAAAAAAAAAATATATATTGGTCTTAGCATATTCCAGTTCACTCAAGTGACCGCTCAAGTTTATCAATTCGGTCCTGCTGGGTTGGAGGCTTTTTATAGAGGCCCCAAGATTAAGAAGTTGGTTTTGTTTGCCAAATTAGCTTGAAACCATTTCAGGCATGAGTTACTTTATATCTTTGAGTGCAATTATGGTGGTTTCTTGATTGCTTGATGCGTTCATAAAAAATGGAGTGCTTGATGTGATTCATCATTATGAAATTAAGTTGTTGGATCATTTTCATTTTTTCAGGACTTGATTAATCCGAACCCCGAAAATGTCTTCTTCATATCTCCCAGCGACAACTGATTCAATTGCTGAGGCTTTAGAAGCCAAAAACCCAGCTGAAGCTATCTCTATTCTTTACCGCATACTTGAAAACTCATCATCTTCTGCTGAAGCCCTACGGATAAAGGAACAGGCGATCACAAATCTTTCAGATCTTCTTAGACAAGAAAATCGGGCAGAGGATCTCAGAAACCTTCTAACCCAGTTGAGGGCCTTTTTCAACTTGATCCCCAAGGCAAAGACTGCCAAAATTGTTCGTGGGATAATAGATGCAGTAGCTAAAATACCAGGCACTTCTGATCTCCAGATTTCCCTCTGCAAAGAAATGGTGCAGTGGACTCATGCTGAAAAGCGAACTTTCCTACGGCAAAGAGTGGAGGCAAGGCTTGCAGCTCTTTTGATGGAAAACAAAGACTACTCAGAAGCTTTAACTCTTCTTTCGAGTTTAATAAAGGAAGTGAGAAGGCTAGATGACAAGCTTCTGCTTGTGGATATAGACTTGTTGGAGAGTAAGCTCCATTTTTCTTTGAGGAATCTCCCTAAAGCCAAGGCTTCACTGACGGCTGCAAGAACTGCTGCCAATGCTATTTATGTGCCCCCAGCTCAACAGGGTACTATAGATTTGCAGAGTGGAATCCTCCATGCAGAAGAAAAGGACTACAAAACTGGTTATAGCTATTTCTTTGAAGCTTTTGAAGCTTTCAATGCTCTTGAAGATCCAAGGGCAGTATTTAGCCTGAAGTATATGTTACTGTGCAAGATAATGGTGAACCAGGCTGATGATGTGGCGGGAATAATATCATCTAAAGCTGGACTGCAATATGTGGGGCCTGAGCTGGATGCCATGAAGGCAGTGGCTGATGCGCATTCGAAACGGTCCTTGAAGCTTTTTGAGACTGCCCTCAGGGATTTTAGGGCCCAGCTAGAGGAAGACCCTATTGTCCACAGGCACCTCTCATCACTGTACGACACTTTGTTGGAGCAAAATCTCTGCAGGTTGATTGAACCTTTCTCCAGGGTCGAGATTGCTCATATTGCTGAACTGATTGAGCTGCCTGTTGATCATGTGGAGAAGAAATTATCTCAGATGATTCTCGATAAGAAGTTTGCAGGGACTCTAGATCAGGGTGCTGGATGCCTCGTCATTTTTGATGATCCTAAGACAGATGCAATATACCCAGCAACACTGGAAACCATTTCTAATGTTGGCAAGGTCGTGGATAGCCTCTATGTTAGGTCTGCCAAGATAATGGCATGAAGTTCTAAAGTAAGTAGGCAGTTTTCAAACTGCAACTCATATTTTACTGTGATTTCCAACCTGGGATGCATCCTAGATTGATTGCTTTGTTGTTTTCAGCCCGATTTCCTTTTGTGGATTAATTTTGGAACCATTATGTTGGAGAGCATTCATCTTTGGTAACAGAAGTTGCAACTGCCAACAGAGCTGACCATTTTCTTGGATTTAATTGGCTATTTGAATTAGAAGTTTAAATTTGGAGAGAGATGAAGTATATAGGGCCATAGGCTTGACCATATTTCATAATATTTAATACTGTTGGTTTAAAATCTTGGACAATTGTAGACTTCACATGGACCTGCATACTTTCACGCTAAACTTATTTACAATTTTTAGCCTCAAGCAGTTTTTTCTTTTTTGACAATTACAAGATAGGTAAACATATCATAGAAACTCATGATATTTAGGGCATGTTTGGACGCAAGGAATATCTTAGAATTTTGTGAATAATAGTGAAATGGTTTGAGTATAAATATCTTATTGGATTTTGAGAAAGGAGAAAAAATTAAATAAAAATATTATAGAGTTAAAAAATTATTTGAATATAATTTTTTAATAATATTTTTGTTTTGAAGTTTGTAAAAGTTTATTGATATATTTTTTTTTGAATAATCATTAGGTACTGATTTGATAAAAAAAATTAAAAATTTGAAATTGAAAAATATTTTGTATTTGAGTAATATTTAGGAATGAAATTATGAAAAGTTTTGATAATTTGAGAATTTTCATAGTGTCCAACACATGCCTAAAAATTATGAAATCTACCTGCAGAATTTTCTATACCCAAAATTGGTTTTCATCTTTATCTCTTTTTAAATTTTACCTTTCCTCTTTTCAATGCTTCTCATTTCAATTTTTAACTCCTCGAAGATTTTAATTGTAATCGCATTAATCTGTCTATTAGAATTCCATTAATAAACTTTAAGCTAAAGGTGCTACCCGTATCTTTTGGGTGGGTAGCCCTTGGCCCTGTCTCCTATGGGCGAGTGTTCCCGTCTAGATGTAAGGGTTGATTGGCTCTTAAGGTTGTTCGCCCATCGCCTATTATGAGGCCGCAAGAGAGAGATATAGCTAAGACTATGGGCAATAGCGAACATATATGACTAGGGGCAACGACGTCTGAACGAGGCTTTAAAATAGAGGGCAAAGAGATTAAGAGAGGAAAGAGAGATGCAAGGGAGAAAATTTTTAAAACAAAACATAAGACTACATTGGCGTTGTTTTGGAAATATCGAGACAATTTTTTTTTATTAAAAAGTTATTTCATATATATATTGGATCGGACGGACTTGGCTCCAATCGAGACGAGTGTCCTGCCCATCCAGACGGAGGCTTAATTGGGATGGCGAGCTGGCCAGATTCAAAGGCCCGTCGTGCATTTCTACATTAAGACTGTTGATGAGGCACATCAAAATAATTTTAAAAAAATCATAAATAAAAAATAAATGATGCATCAATCATAATTAATCCCTACCCTCCATAATTGATAATTTTTTTTATTTTTTTTTATAGGGTGAACAGTGACTGACACGGAAAATTATTCTAAAATTAAACCACATTTCAAATTTAAGAAAAAAAACAAATTTTTCTGCCAAGGTGGGACGAGGCGGCGAGGGTCTCTCCCCACGGCCCTCACGCGTTCCAGACACGTCGCGAAGACCAAGAATTGTTATGTTTTTATTCAAAGATTTTAATATTTTTTGTTTGATTTTTACTTTTATTTTTAATTTAATTTAATTTTTTAAAAAATTAGCCCTCAACCAAAAAAAAAAATTAACGGTCAACGTTATGATAACGTGAACAGACAAACGAGAATCTAGAGCTATCCGAAAGGAGCTCACTGTCATGTTTTTTGGTGAATCAACCGTTCTACGCATCCGTTTTTACCTTCTACCTCAAAGTTATTCTCTTCCTGTAAAAGCAACGTCGCAGACACCAACTATAACTGCCTGACGAGACCCGATCCGATCCCCTTCACATCCTCAAAGGACCGATCGATCGATCTTCTTTCCAAGGTAGATCTTATCTTCCCCTATGGTTTTCCCACAAACTTCAGTTTGTCAATTTTTTTTTCTCTTTCTATATTGATTCGGTTATTGTAAAACTAGGGTTTGGATCTTCAAACTATTTACTATTTTTGAAGGTGGGCTTGACTCTCTCAGGGAAAAAGAAAACATGAGTGAGGTATTCGAAGGGTACGAGCGACAGTACTGCGAGCTCTCTGCTAATCTCTCCCGTAAATGTAGCTCGTCAGGTCTTCTTCCTCCTGGTGGTGAGACTGAACTTCCCTCTTTATGTCTTACTTTTTCTATATCTCAACTATGCAAATTTCTAACAACTATACGGTTCGGAACACCCCCCCCCCACCGGCCTTCTCTTTTTTTTTTTTTTAATTTGCTTATTTTTATATTGGTTTTACTTAGAAGATTTCTGCAGTTGGCTTTTTCAGACTAAATTATTGTATTTGTTGCTAAAAATTTGTGGGAAAGGACGATAAGACAATAACCTCACCTATCATAACATCTATATGATTTTTTTTTCAAGATTATTGATACCATATGTTTCCAGTTTGATGTGCATAAATGGGATGATGTTGGACGAGATTGTATGGTTTAGCATGAAATGGAAAATGAACTTGTGTGGGATCTACAATATCAGATGCCCTAACCATTCCTGATCTCTGACAGGAAGCACTCTTCCTGTCTCTGAAATGTATCTAGAACATGGGATTCGATAAGCTCATATATGTTATCATTTTAATCTGGGTAATTATGCAAGTGATGATCACGCACTACAAAAGAGTTATAGAGATTGGGCTATCATGAGAGACTCAGTCGGTTATTATACTGGGCAATCTCTAGCAAGTCGTGTCATGAGAGTGGGTGCTATGGGGCTTGCTTGCATTTTCATGATAACAAATTGTAAAATACTCTTTCTATTATGATTCCATGACCTGGGAACCATTTGTTGTCACTAATGTGTGTGCAGAGCAGAAGCAGCAGAAGGTTTCTGAGATTAAGGCTTCATTGGACGATGCTGATGTTTTGGTAATGTATCCATTTTATTTCCTATACTGTAATATTTTAGTTCTTTTTTTCCCAAAATTTATCATGTAACTTTTTTTTGTTTTTTCTTGGGTTCAGATCCGAAAAATGGACCTTGAGGCTAGAAGTCTACAACCAAGTGCAAAGGCTGCATTGCTTGCTAAGTTAAGGGAATATAAATCTGATCTAAATAAGTTGAAAAGGGAATTTAAAAGAATAGCATCTTCTAATGCTGATCAGGCCTCCCGTGAAGATTTGTTGGAATCTGGAATGGCAGGTGCGCATATGGTATGTCTGGATCACGCCTCTCACTTTTTCATTATTTTAGAGATATGAACATATATTTTTTTTTATAAGTAGAAATATGAACATATATGTTTTCAAATTGTAGCATGAGACGTTTGGGGAAGGCACTTTGTCCTCAAAATTATTAAATAATTTACCCATCAGTAGCATATATGGTTCATTTTTCATATATTTGGTAAATACTATTTTATTCATTTATGGATGATGTACAGGCTTCTGCTGATCAAAGAGAAAGGATGGCAATGTCAGTTGAGAGATTGAATCAATCAAGTGACAGGATTATGGAGAGTAGAAGAACCCTGCTGGAGACTGAAGACCTTGGTGTTTCAATCCTCCAAGATTTGCACCAACAGCGTGAGACTCTCCTACATTCCCATAAAAAGGTATATTTTCTACTTGACATCGTATTTTTTACATGTGGTTCATTGTAGCTCAAACTTGAGTTCTCCCCCATTTTTCTTTTCGTCAAATGGGACTCCATTAACAAGCCTCTCTTGTATGTAATTCATGCGCTGCAGAGGACAAATGCATGAGTTTGTTCGTAATCTATACCAATTTTCCAAGAACATGAGTATGATACAGCAATATTGAGTACATTTGTCAACTAATGACTTCATTTGTTTGCAGCTTCATGGGGTAGATGATGCCATCGACAAGAGTAAAAAAGTTCTAACTGCCATGTCGCGCAGGATGACCAAGAACAAATGGATCATTGGCTCAATAGTTGGAGCTCTTGTTGTTGCTATCATCTTTATTCTATTCTATAAGTTTTCACATCATTGACTTATATATTGTTTGGGGTACAGATGATATTCTCCATTACTTCGTGTGCTTGTTTGTATATATGAATTAAACATGTCCCCTTTGTACGAACGATATAATTCAATAATTATATCATAGTTGGCATGCTTTTACCCTTTTCTTAGCATTTTGTAGATGGTGCATTAGCATCGAATAAGTGCCCCATGTTTGACAGGTGGCATTTCTTTGATGTACTTCAAAATCTACTACATGCTTTAGATCAGTTGTGAATCAAGCACTGATGGTAGGTGCCTCAGTCTTGTGTAGGCATCCATTTACAGAACAAGTGAAGAAACCATTTGTACTCTCCCCAATTTGATGTTTGATGTGATTAAGAATTCTGGATCGTCGAAGTTAATTAACAGGTTATTTCTACCAAGATCTCATTTGCTCCTCTTGTTATTCTTTAATTCTTGGTACTGTACTGTCTCACTATGGTTGTTTTTTACTATCAAAACCAAAAGATGATGCTATTTTCAGTAATTGGGATGCATACCTCAACATTATATGGCATTTGAATTTAGAGATGAGTTGAAATGGTTTTTATGAGTTGAATAAAATATTGTTAGAATATTATTCTCAATATTGTTATTGTTTTGAAATTTGAAAAAATTGAATTGTTTATTATATTTTGTGTGGAAATTTAAAAAAATTGTAATGATAAAATGAGTTGAGGTGATTTTTGAATCAAAACAATTGATTAACCCTTTTTCGTCCCACAAATCCCACATCTATGGTGGATGGAACCCAGACTACAAGAAGAACTACCATTAAACAAGTCTATCTGTTCCTCCATATAGTTGATGTGATTGGGATACCATATTCTTATAGATGTATTGATTAAATATACTTAAAATATTTTAAATATCTTTGATGCATATGCTTATAAAAAAAAATCTTTGATACATATATTTTAGTTCTCTTGTTAATAACATAGATATTATTATTATTATTTATTTATTTATACATGTTACATTTAATACCTTCAACTAATAATTATTGAAAATATATGGTAACATGTAGGGAAAAAAAAGTATTTTTTTATTATCACAAATTGACAAAAAATAAATCATATTAAGAATAAAAATATAATTAATCTAAAATAAAATGAATTGTAAAATACATTTTGTATCCTCTAATTAACACTAGCATTGAATTTAATTTAAATTATCAGAATTTACACATTACACCTTTCATTTGCCTTTTAAACCGTGTATTTTCCAATCTTGGCCGTTAAACTAAATAAAGAACAAAAATAACTCTTGACAAATTTTAATATTCTAGAATGTGATTTTTTTTAAAAAATAAATAAATAAATGGCATGGAAAAGAGAGTAGCCACGCGAGTAGAAACTAGAGGAGAGTGGGAGACAGATTCCACCGCAATTAGATTTCCCTGAAAAAAGGGGACTACCAAATTCAGCGAAGTCGCACAGCCGAGGAAGCAAGGCTGCACACAATAAAATCTCTCCAAACAAGCAGGACAGTTTAATTCCTATCATCTGATCCGATCTCCCATCGCTGGTCATGAGCTCGGACGCGTCCTCCGCCGGTGCCGCAGCTATTAAAGGGAGCTCGACATTGGACAAGCAGAAGGAGAAGGCGAGGGTGAGCCGGACCTCCCTGATTCTCTGGCACGCCCACCAGAACGACGTCGCTGCCGTCCGCAAGCTTCTCGAGGAGGATCGCTCCCTTGTCCACGCCAGGGACTATGACAACCGCACCCCGCTTCACGTCGCTTCCCTCCACGGCTGGATCGACGTCGCCAAGTGCTTGATCGAGTACGGTGCCGACATCAACTCCCAGGATCGCTGGAAGAACACCGTAAATTCTTCTCAATTGCTGCTTTCTCTATTCCTCTCTCTCTCTCTCTCTCTCTCTCTCTCTCTCTCTCTCTCTCTCTCTCTCTTTCCATTATTGAATTCGATGTTTACTTAATATGCTATGCCAAATATATAATCTATTAATTTTAGTTATAGAGGAGAATATCCATATAACCTGGTGCAAAATATACGAAAGATTGTGGAGAAGCTTAGGTCAAAGGAGCGTGGAGTTGTTCGAGTGAGTAAAGCTTAAAAATGGAATTGCAACTTTGGGTGAAAAAATTGTGTGCAAGTCTAAACTACCATATTTTCTTTCGGCTTCCAGAAGCTGGACCTTAAATCATTAGCAAAAAGTATGGTTGTTAACACGAGCTTGCGAGTTGAAAGTATGGTTGTTAACACGAGCTTGCGAGTTGAGTTTCGTTGAGGAGAGAACATGCGTTGAATCGATGAAGCATTATTTGATTATACCTTTGTTTTATCTCCATAGATCCTTATTTATCATCTTCTTGAATATATCCGTGCCTTAGTTACTGATGCGCTGCTCCATTATGTATTTGTTATCTTACATTCTTTGAACTTTGAATGCAATGCTGCGATTTCTTTGCCCATTATGGGACTGAATATAAATTTCTTATTGTTATTATTTCATTTGTTTTGCACTGCCATCGTTGGAATAATTAGCTGGAGTTTCTCTTATGACAGCCTCTAGCTGATGCCGAAGGAGCTAAGAAGCATGGCATGATTGAGTTGTTAAAATCACATGGTGGCTTGTCTTATGTAAGTCTATCCCCCCACCCCTTTAAGCATTTTCTTGTTTTGTCTTTTTTTTTTTCCTTTTCTTTCTCCAAGTTATTGAGTCCACAATGACGCGTTTTCCCTTACTGTTGAACCGGAAACATGTAGTGTATGGAATGGGAACTAGATGATGATTTTGTTCAATCATGTCATTTTCCCTTATCCGGTCTTCACTTGCAATTCTGAGGGCAAGCAGCAGTGATCCCAGTGCGGATGACTCCTGTAAAATGGAAATTTTCCCTTTTTCTTTAATTTCGAAGATGTTGTAATTTCTATGAGATCTGTTATATATATATTAAGCCTGGTGTCTAATACACCACTTACTGTGAGAGCCATTATATCTATTAAAATTTAAAATATATAATAGCTAAAGCATCCTCGTTGTAAAATATTGCGCCACTTCAACATTTGCCTATTTTAATTTTATTTTTTAATTATCTTTTATTCCCTAATAGTTTACACTTCCACCATTTATTACCACTTTATAACCCCGTCTCTTGCACTTCCAGTCTTTTGCACTTCTGGTCAACTTCTGCCCTTTATTACTCACTTATTAGCTGTCTCTTGCACTTTCCGTCAACTTCCACCCTTTAATACCACTTCGTTAGCTATCTCATGTACTTTCCATCTCTTGCACTTCCTATCAATTAACACTTTCTATTTTCTTTTTTCAATCCGGTTCCCAGGTTGTCATAACTATTAAGTTTCCATGTTATTAAAGGTTATTAAAAGAATTGGATAATAATCCCATCATTAATTTATTTCCTTAAACACCGTTCGGTTTCCAGGCTTAATTGGAAGTTTATTACACTTCCACTTATTTCTCTGCAGATTTTGGTCTTCTATTTAAGGTATCATTTTTGGTTTTGTTCTTATCTTAGAGAGCAATATCCGTTTGCCATCTTTGAAGCCCTTAATGCTACTCCAAACACTGTTGCAGCTTCTTTTCGAAAATCCATCTGATTTGGTGCTCAAGAAAGGTTCCAAAACCGGTTTCTCTCTTTGAGATGAAACTCTTTGTGGCAGTGCTGGTGGTATTAGTGGCCATTTATTTTGTGCAAAAATCTGCGACTACTAAGACTCTGGTGCCAAGCCCGACATCTAAAGTTGTCATCTTTGTGCCCACTTTCTTTGCACAAAGATGACAGAACCTCTTTTACAGTGGGGATTTTTATTTCGGGTTGTTTTTTAGAGCTATAGTGATCTAAGTCCAATGACCAACATAGATTAGGCAACGTGATGATTTATTTCTTTTTTGAGCTTTCGCCCCACCCCTCCCCTCTCTCTTTCTGTATATATTGACAAGTATATTGAGTTTCTCATAACTATCAGAGAGATAGGGGAATATAATAGAATTAAAAACTTAATAATTTTTTACGCCTTACGTGGGTGTAGGGCTAGTTCATAAAAAAAAAAAGTCAAAACACCAATACGGCAGGCCTCCACATCAACAGTTTGTTTGCCGTGTCAATCAATATGCTTGCAAATAGATATATTCTATTTCTAGTATGAGAACGTTGTATACTGTTGTGCTAATGAGCTTACAGAACCTCTTTTACAATGGAGATTTTTATTTGTTTAATCTTAATAAACAATGTGATAATGACATTTGCTTCTTCAAATAATAGCTAACAGTCAGTGATCAATATCAATAAAAGAAATGGGGACTTTATTAATGGATTGGCAGAGAGTCCGAGTTCTCTCATAACATAACATGAGAGAACCATAAGTTTTAACCCTGGTTTCAGTATGAGTGGTAAATTGAGGACATGGGTTTTAGGGATTTTAGCTTCCATTAAGCCCTTGTAGTGTGGCATAACACCATTTTAATTATTTCATCCCATGGAGTTGCTGATAATTGGACATTACACATGTTTCAAGGTTAGATGATTTATGATTTTTTTTTTTTTTTTTGGGGGGGGAAGAACTTAGCTATGCTTGTTGCCAAAGGGGGCTGTGAGAGTAGCTCTGTTTTGCAATTGGTCCACAATAGTTAGACTTTGGACCACTTCAGATTGTCTTTCTCTAGAATGAACATGTAATAATGCTACTTCTAGCTCTAGCTAGGTGTTTCTCTTGTATGCAACCCATGTGCTTGGGCTATGCCTTGCATTTTTAATAAATTATTGATTACTCTCTTAAAAAAACATGTGATAATGTCAAGTGGTGGTTGGCTGTGAATCTTAAAGAAGTAATCATACAGTGTTTACAGTTTCCATGTAGTGGTTGTCAAATAGAATTTGGGTATCATGCCAAGGTACTGTATATGTGCGGAGCTTCAATTTCAATATGTATACACATGTTTTGTTTGTAGATATAGAAACGATTTACAAGTCATATATGATTCATTTGTTTCAACATGGAATACCTTCTCTTGTTTGTTATTTATGCACTAGCATCTCATGACTTGGCTGTCGATGCTACGTAAATAAGATTTCTTTATGAAGACTTGTTTAGATTTTGTGAGTTTTTTGTTTTATTTGCTTTTGCAGGTTCTAATTATGATTCTTCATTCTGCAGGGCCAAAATGGAAGCCATTTTGAACCAAAGCCCGTTCCACCCCCACTGCCAAACAAGTGTGACTGGGAAATTGACCCTTCTGAGTTGGACTTTTCAAACTCAGCTATTATTGGGAAGGTATGATTTTTTTTTTTTTGTCAGATTGGTAGTAAACAAACTGTATAAGGGCAAGTCATGCAATCTATTTTGAGTAATTACACTGTGAATTATGAAGTCTCATGTTTGAATGTAACGGAGTCTGATGTTACCATTCAAATACTGTCACTAGGATTTTCTGTCTCCTATCCTGCTCCATCCAGAATCTCATTTTAGTTTAAGAGTTTCTAGATTCTGCCCATTCTGTGATATTTTGATTTAGGGATTATGCAATTACTGATCACACAACTTCCTTCCCATTACAAGTGTGCCACCTATTGTAACACCCCGTTCCCGTAGGATAGAGATGTTACTAACATTCATAACATAATGCCTAGTAAAGAAATTCATGTCCTGAATTATCTCATTTTATTGAAAAACATCAAAAACTGAATTGAACATAACTGTTTTTGAAACATGAAACTGAAACATAAAAGAAAAAAAACATAAACTAAGCTAATTCTTGTGAAATTAACACTTATTCCTTTCTAAGTCTTTACACTAGATCTACTCCTAGCCATCGAGCTCTGCGTCATCATAATTACCATCTGTGAAAATTAGACATAGAAGAAAACAGGAAGACAAAAAAAAAAAAAAGAGTCGAATACTCAGTATGTAGCACATCATACCGTAAAAATACATCTTAGCCTAGCATAGACTTGATTTCTGAAGACTCTTAACAACATGCATTCAGCAGCACAGATTCACAATCATACGCGTAACATAACTTTTCTGAAAATCTACTTTACATACATGCATATATCGTCACAGATCCACATAGCATATGTATTCATCATTAACATGAGCGGAAGCATACATAATCATGGCAAACATATAACGTGAATGCATAATAACTTGTTTATCTTGTCTTAACATGAAGTGAAACATGCTTGAGTCCGTGTTTCACTTAACTGAATAACAAGGAGTGAAACACACTTGGGTCCGTGTTTCACTTAACTGAATAACATGGAGTGAAACACGCTTGAGTCCGTGTTTCACTAACTTGCATAATCTGGAGTGAAACACACTTGGGTCCGTGTTTCACTTAATTGAATAATATGGAGTGAAACACGCTTGGGTCCGTGTTTCACTAACTTGCATAATCTGGAGTAAAACACGTTTGAGTCCGTGTTTCACTTAACTGAATAACAAGGAGTGAGACACGCTTGAGTCCGTGTTTCACTTAACTGAATAATATGGAGTGAAACACGCTTGAGTCCGTGTTTCACTTAACTAAATAACATAGAGTGAACACGTTTGCGTCCGTG
The DNA here is from genome assembly GCA_003123785.1 of Pterocarya stenoptera. Taxonomy (NCBI): domain Eukaryota; kingdom Viridiplantae; phylum Streptophyta; class Magnoliopsida; order Fagales; family Juglandaceae; genus Pterocarya; species Pterocarya stenoptera. The sequence goes on along the minus strand of QEOT01008367.1, from coordinate 109,319 downwards.
TTTCACTTAAGTGAATGGTTAACCACGCTTGAGTCTGTGGCACTATTTTTAAAACTTCTTATCTTTTTTAATACATGAGAATTCATTAGGCTTCATGAACTTTCTTAACATGGCATAGTATAACATGACATGACATAACATGATCCGAAAATTTTATGACATTCCATGGCATACATGATCTAAATACTACATGACATGGCATACATGATCTAACTACTACATGAACATGGCATACATGATCTAAGTACTACATGAACATGGCATACATAATCTGGCTATTCTATTACATGACACACTTGACTCAAATTACTGCATGAACATCTCATGGCTTCCATGTGATTTTGGTAACATTCATTCATTCAAGCAAAATCTCATATTTCATCAAAGATCGTGAAATGAAATTTAACCTTGACGTGTCGTAGATAATCATCATAAACACATCATATTTTCATACATAACAATAATATTCATAGTACGCATGCATTTATATGATCATACTATTTACCTCTTAGCGTTGCTTCCACAATCTCACGTCGTGGCTCGAGACCTATACGAAGTACTAATCATCACTAACTTTCTTGGAAAGACGTGTCTTTAGATACTTAAAATCATATATAGATATAATTTAATTCCACTAAGATTAATACATAATAATAATAATAGAATATTTATAGTTATATGAAAAATACATAAAACTCATCTTATGGTCTAATCTTAGGGTCGGGTTGTTACACCTATATACCCTATACTTTGTTTCCCTGGTTAGGTAAAATGCTGAGATGATTTTTACCACAGAAACAGTATATACAGTACCTCTGAAGTTGATCTTTGATTCTTTATAAGAGAGGGTAGTTTCTTTTGGAAAAAGTAATTCCATCTTTACTTGGTACACTCTCACCGTTGTTTTGCTCTGTTGGTCTGTTGTGCCTTTCACTTGTTGGTCATTTAGTTTGGAACTTGAATATGCTGCTAAAAATCTGGGTGTCAGCATTTGGCTCTTGGTGTACTTTTTTAGTCCATATGCAGGATTGCTTTAACTGATGATGGCTGATGCTAGCAGGGATCTTTTGGTGAGATTTTAAAAGCCTATTGGCGTGGAACACCTGTAGCTATCAAACGCATTCTTCCATCACTTTCAGATGACAGATTGGTGATGTAAGATCCATTTTCTTATGACTTTTTCTATGAGGGGTTTGTTATTTGTTGATTTCGTTTTTTAATTTGTAAGCTGATTATTTTGGAGGAATCGTATATGCTTTCCTCTGTATGAGTGTATGTTTTAGTTATGAGCTAACTTTGCTTATGTCATACTTTATTGTTATATTCTTTTAGATAGCCAGTCCCAAGCCTGAATAAAGGCAGGCAGTAATGGCAGGTTGATTGCCTGTGCATATCTTTTGTCACATCTTGCAAAACAGGGATCCTATTTGGATATGAGTTGAAGCATTCCCAACTAACATAGAAAATACATAATTGTTAAAGAAGTAACTAGGGATATGCTCCTAGATGGACCAACTGGCATAAAAAGGTCGTTTTAATAACCTCAATTGGATGGGAATAAGGTGTAGTTGAGTTGAGCTATGGTTGTGTACATGTTAGGAACTGTTCTGATATACAACAGAATCAGAACCAAAATAATGGATGATATATTTTATTTGGAGCACAAAAGATTTTCTTTAATGATTCACTCAGCATTCTTTCTTAAGAGTTGGTGAGTCCATTAGAGTTGGAAAGGCCTTTACTATTTATATATCCACATAAACAGAGGGCCAGCGTACTCAAGAAAATTACTAATGTGGTGCTTTTTGCCTATAATCATATTTTCCTTTCTTATCCAGCTTATAATTAATCAAGAATGCAAAGGGCTTACCTGTTCTCTTTATTTCAGTCAGGACTTCAGGCATGAGGTTAATTTGCTTGTGAAGCTCCGCCACCCTAATATAGTCCAATTTCTCGGAGCTGTCACAGAGAAGAAGCCCCTTATGTTAATTACTGAATACTTAAGGGGGGTGAGTAAATGCAGTAGTTGTTTTATGTTTTGTATTGTGATTTATGTTCGCTGAAGTCCTTGTAAGTGTTCTGAAAAATGTACTTGAAGAGACTTAAATGCTACATTTATTCCCCTGTTATAGGGTGATCTTCATCAATACCTCAAGGAAAAAAGTTCACTTAGTACTTCAACAGCTATCAACTTCGCACTGGACATAGCGAGGTACTTTTAGGTCTTATACCTACCCAAAGAAAATGCTTGTACACATATCCTGGAGTTATGCTTAGTTGTTGATTGTGCATCTGAATTCTAAGCTGTATAATAAGTGGCGAAATTCATTTAAGCAACAGTCTTTTAAGGCCGTATGAAATAATTTTTTATGGAGAGATAGATGTCCAGAGATATCTTCCCAGGAAAGGTAAGGGGCTAAATTGAGAGTAAATGTACATATTTAGAATCAGTTGCGTATTGATGAATGCCCAATCTAAGTTTTTGCAATCTTAGTGGAGCATTTGCTTGACTCATTTATTACAGCTCGATTTTTTTCTTTACTGAGAGCAAGACACAGCCTAAGGGTATTCAATTGTGATGCTAATTTTCTGTAAATCTTATGTGGGCAGAGGCATGGCTTATCTTCACAATGAGCCAAATGTCATTATTCACCGGGACCTAAAACCAAGGTGAATTTATTCGTATTTAAATTTTCCGGGCCTATTCTATTGTCATGTTGTACTGGTAACTTATGATGATATTCTTTAGTGAGTACCATTAATATATCCTCTTAAAGAGGAGATTACTCTGCTTAGGATGAAATGCTTCTTTACCCTAGTGAAAAGGCACCTTCTATTTCTTTCTCTGGCTTCATGGGACTTGGAAGTGGCCTTCATAGTGGGTTTTCATTCTTACCCATTGATTCTTTTGTTATCAATTTCAGGAATGTTCTTCTAGTCAATTCCAGTGCAGACCATTTAAAAGTTGGAGATTTTGGACTAAGCAAGCTCATCAAGGTTCAGAATTCCCATGATGTGTACAAAATGACCGGAGAGACCGGAAGCTGTAAATGTCTCTATTAAAGTTTTTATTTTTTAAGTGAATGTGAATTTAATACTGAAGTTTTTTTTTTTTCCTTTTCTTTGGGATGGAACAAAATAAAAGACCGTTATATGGCTCCTGAAGTTTTCAAGCATCGGAGATATGATAAGAAGGTTGATGTTTTCTCTTTCGCAATGATACTATATGAGGTAATGCTGGTTTCTATATGGAGTTCAAGATAAGATGTAAAAATATTTAAAATCAGTTCTAATCTGTGGCATTCCCAACTGGTCAGATGCTTGAAGCAGAACCACCACTTGCACATTATGAGGCTTATGAAGCAGCCAAATATGTGGCTGAAGGACGCAGGCCTTCATTTCGCTCAAAGGGATACATCCCTGAACTGAGAGAGTAAGTTAGGTCTAAATTTTTCTTTTGATCAAAAGATTGCTTTTTTCTCATGCATGCATGACCCACTTAAAAAAATTGAATCTTTTTTTCTTTTGTTTCTTTATTCTCTGATGAATGGAATTCAATTTGGAATTTTCGGCAGTGTGAGTGTTAAGAAATTAACCTAACAAAGATATATGCAAACTACTCTTCAGCTGCACAAAATATTTTGCCCCTCTCTCTCTCTCTCCCCATATAATTCTTTGCATATTTACTTTAAAAACTGCAGCCATCTCGTCTTCACAGCCTTGCTCCATGTTATTTTTCACCTCTCATCCTACTTATCAAACAAAAAAAAAATTTTCACCTCTCATCCTTATAATGCCTTTGACTTGAGTAATCTCTCCTTACGCATCGATTAATCATGTTGCACATACAAGAAACCGTTGTTGATATTCTCTCATCTTGTCTTCCACTGGTGCTAATTAACTGAGGATTGCTTTCAGANCCCCCCAAAAAAAAAAACCCCCACTTTCCTTTGGGAGGAGAATCTATAAGAGATGGCAATGAGCTAATTGGCCATTTTCAAATGATTGGGTATCTCAATACATTTTGTCGTCGTATTCAACATTGATGTAATCTTTTCAACCAAAATTATTCATGTTGTTTAACATGCAATTATTCTATGCTGATTTCTGTTAGTTTGATCACTAATTATTGTATGGAAGAGCAGCGCTGTGCTATAGATTAATCAAAAACCTATGTAGGAAATTATCCACCTTTAATATAACAGAGCTGAAGAATCAAACTGTTAATCTCCATCAGTTTCGAATGGTTTTAGGTTAACCGAGCAGTGCTGGGCCGCTGACATGAACCAAAGACCTTCTTTCTTGGAAATCCTCAAGAGGCTTGAAAAGATAAAGGAAAATCTACCAACCGACCATCACTGGAATCTCTTCAATGCATAATATTCAAGACAGATGTTATATGATCAGAATGTGGATGATATATTTGCCATTTCTGCCGGTCAATCTCCTGTACTTCCAGTCTAGCATATGGGATTGTGAATGGGACTCAACTGGTGATAGGCAAGGAAAATAGCTCTCTGACTGCTTTACCAATATCATGCTCGGAATCTTGTCATGATTATCTTGATCTGAACAACCCTGTTTAAGAGTCTCATCCAAATTGACATATGTAAAACCTTCATCTTTTGACAGGAACTTTCTTCTCTCGTTCATCTATTAGTTGTAATTTCTTTCTGGTCACGATGTGAATTTGAGAATAGATCTTAATGAAGCACTTGCGTTTATCTGCTCTCTTTTGTTCTCTCTGAACAGTTGGGAGGCTTTCAAGCTCCTCCTATCCATTTATGTAGACTGTAGAGGCTGTATTTGCTTAAGTTAAAGATTTTGTGTATTTCTATTAATTACCAAAAATAAATATATATTTATTTTTTGCTGATAGTCATTCGAATTGCTCGCATGGGTACTAGTTTTTCTTTGTGTGACATGTCATCTTGTGATAAGATAAGAGTATTACATCAGTATTATAGAATGAGCCTTGCTAGGTACAAATGATTTTGCGAACCAAATGGCGTACCAACGACATTTTTTATTGAAAAAAAAAATAAAAGAAAAATAATTTTGAGGAAAGAAGGTCTTCAATCTTGAAAATCATTTTCATTTTTAATTTGCATCGTTTTATTAAACGAATATCTTATATGTCAACATCGGTACGTAGTTTGAACAGGGAAATGAGATGAAATTGTTTTAGATAAAATTGAATAAAATATTATTAGTATATTATTTTTTAATATTATTATTATTTTGAGATTTAAAAAAGATGAATTATTTATTATATTTTACGTGAAAATTTAATAAAATTGTGATAATGAGATGAGATAAAGTAAAAACATTTCTCAATCGAAACGACTAGTTATAATTTGCAGCTGTGAACATATCACGAGCGAAATAGTGAACATTAATCTAAGCCTCTAACATCTCAACTTCAACAGAAACAAAATAACTGATAGTTAAGGTTTGCTGCTCCATATCTACCCTAAGGTTTAAAGTAATGTAGGATAGCTGCTACACACATGCAGATTCTACACGTTGTAACAAAGATTCAATTTTTCGAAGTTCCACTTCATCTAACAATGTGATCTGAAAATTAATCTATTTGAAAAAGTACAACGTTCTATATTCTTACATTAGGACAACCGAGACAAAAAAAAAATGGTACAAATTGCCAATAATAAGATTAGATGAGCTTCTTTTTCTCAAAAAAGGTTTTCAAGTGCCATAGCTGCAAGCCTGCCACTGATAAGCACACAAACAGTGAAAGAACACTCAACCAGCCCATCCTAGAATTGGTTTTTTTATTGAGCTCCTGCATTTCTTCTTCTCTGAAACATCAAGCAAAAAAAGCTCTTCTTAAATACAAGAATACATACAGACATACATATGTGTGTGTGTGTATCTTTTTTATGACTTGATCAAGATATAAAGATGCTTCCTAACCTTTCGCGGAGATAAAACATTTCATCCTGGATGGAAATAACAGTATCATACAGCTGCTTCAGTTCTAGTTCCATGGCCTGGCATATAAAACAATGGCAATGTAAGGTTTTTTTTTCAATTCCTTGTTTTGATAAGTTAAAAAAAAAAAAAAAAAAAATGTATAAAAAAGGGTTTATTTTCATTGTCTCCAGCAAACTAAGGAAAACTAAATCACTTGTCTCAAGCAAACTAAGGAAAACTAAATCACTTTTCCCTAAAAAGAAACATTTTGTTTTGAAAGTATTTTCCAAAATTTTATATCGAAACAATCATTTCAATCATTTTTATAAGCATAAGAATAAAACCACAATGAAGTTTACTACCTTATGGGCATGCCACTTCAAGGGCAGTGACTCCTGCTAAGAAAACCATACCTCATCACCTATTTCATTATTGAGCTACGAATGTATAATCCCTCCAGTACCAACACATTAAAAAAAGAGCACCAACTGGACCTTTGTTGTTGAACTATCAAAAGTGAGCTCTAAGCCTATAACCAACAAATGTTTTGAAGATTGCATCTGATGTGTTTTCTATTATACTTGCTCTCAAATGAGAGACAAGTATGCACTCTTAATGCATTTGGCAACACTCACAAACCAAACAAGTAGCTCAGAGTCTCTACTTGTGGAACACTTGCAATACAACTTCATTGCAATGATGGACACCGAAAGTTGCCACTACGATAATGCTGTTTTCTCCTTTTTGTTTCCTTAATTTTGATAAGTCCCATTTTCTTTCATCCCTTTCACTTTTTCGGGAACTTGAGAAGACCGAGACAAGCCAAGCCTCAATTGAACCACCACAATATTTCAGATGCAGGCACAATTTTTACACTTATGGTGAGCGTCTTCAATCGTTTTACACAGCTCGAATTTATTAGAGATCACTTCTTCATTCATTCTTAGGGACTTAGGCTATAATCTGTAAAATAATGGGGTTCTCTATTTATCTATCTGAAAGTAAATTTCATCGAATTGATATCCTAACGAATTAATAAGCCTTAGAAATTAAGTTCTGTTGCCTCGAAAATCAATGCTTACATTTTGCTTTCATTTTGGGTAAGAAGCTCTTTTTCCCAAAATTTAACAAGTTCCTCCTACTGTGACTCCTAAATACCACATCATAAAATTCTAGAATTCAAGATTCCACAAGCGGTAGACAGGCTTCTAGACACTCTATTGAAAAGGAAATAATTCTATAATTTCATCGCTCAAAGACAAAAAAATCAATCATGATCAAATTAAAAGGTAAAAAATCGCAGATATAAACTGCAGGAGGCCCGGAAGTAATAGGCAGAATAATAACGAAAAAAGAAAACTCACATCGACTTGGCCTTTCTTAGCAACCTTAGACCAATCCTTGGCGGCCACACCGGTCTTCCAATCGAAATCCACCGTCAACGTGATCGGGGGCTTGTGATCGGGGGCCCAGAAGCAGGCCATGTAATCCCCAGCCTCCGCCGACTCAAACGCGAACTGTCCCGATTCCACGAGCTCCGCGTTATGGAAACTGTTCCCATGAGCCGAAGTCACCTATAATACATAGCAGAAACAAAATATTCGCGAAATTATGACAAGCAGTAAAATCAAATCCAAGAACCCCAAACCCCCCAACGCCAAGCACTGGAGAAAGAAATACCCGAACGGTGATTTTGTGGGAATCGGGCATGGGATGACCCTCGTTGGGGTTGATGACGCTGTACTTGCCCACCGTCATGGATTTGCTCTTAATGTCTTCGGCGATGCACTTTGTGTGACCCGATTGTAGGTCGAATCGAACCGATTCCGATATAGAAAACAAAAGCCATAAGATCAGAAGAAAATGTAGGTTCTGGAATTGAAACATTGGGTCATGCGAGGAGAGAGAGAGAGCGACCTTTGGACTTTGGAAGACGAAATCTCAATCGGAATGAGCGAGCTAAGGGGGATGGGATGTAGGTACTGATGTTAATGCATCCCGATCAACGATTCTACGTGTTAAAATTACTTTTTCCCCCAAAAACAAAAAAAATATAATAATAAAAATCTCACGAGGCATTGAGTACGTATATCTGAGTAAAATGGTAACTTTATAATTAGTATATAAAATTGTAATTATTTTTTAATGACGTGACAGTTGATTTTAAATTGAATTGTAAAATAGTTGAAAGCATAACTTATTTTTTTATATATCATAAATTATTAGTTTTCTACTCTCAAAAAATTCTCTCATCTGGTCATCGTTGGAGGGAGAGGAAGCTTCGACTTGCTCTTTTCCTTTTCTCTTCTCTCTTTCTATCGTTGTCTATGATGGTTTTTTTGTATTTTTTTATTATTTTTATAGGTTCGGCCGAATAATAAGGAGGAAGTCGATCCGAGCTCCGTCGATAGAGTTTTCCTACATGCGTACCACCGGAAGATTTCTCACCCACTGATCTAGCAGCTGTCCGCTTGGGGTCCCATTTGGAGTGGCGTGTCGCTACCATGCGTAGATTACAAAGAACGTGTGGCATATGCGAGCCACCGCGTATGACACCATGTCGGAGCTGTGTGCGGTAGCTCAGGGCCTAGTACATCGGTACTTCCTCGATCGGCCGTTTGTCTCCTTCCCAGAGTGGCGCGTGACTTTCACGCGCCACCACCAATCCTATGTTGTGGTTGTTTCCAATTCTGTCTTGCTTTGTTTGGTGGCTATTTGTAGTGTTTGTTTAGTTGGGTTTTTATTGTAGGAAGTTGTAATTCCAACTCTATGTCGGTTTGTTTTTATGTTGGAGTTTTTTGTTTGTGTTTGGTTTTTGTTAGAGTATATGGTGAGATAGGCTATTGGACTTATGTCCATAGCTTTTGTTGGCTACTTCTCCTCCTTTGGAGGATGAAGTTTGGTGGTTTACTTCTCCTCTTTGGGAGGATGGAGTTTGGCTGTTGGTTGAAGGATAGAGCAAATACTCTCTTTTGAGAGTTTTTGGTTTAAACAATGCCGTGTCACAAATTTGCGCGCGAGAAGCTTTGAACAGAATTTAGTTTGACTTGTAATTTTGAGTCACATATGTAACTTCTTATGGAATGAATAAATGAGGTATATTTTCGATAAAAAAAAAATTTTATTTTTTTTATCAAATTAATTTTGTATCATGTTAGATTTTTCTATAATTTTTGAAAAAATTTCTATTTGCAAGAATAAAGACAAGTCATCCCCTTTTATAAGATCTAATTTGTAATATTTAAATTTAGATTCTCTTACAAATTAAATCATGTTATCATAGCATGGAAGGTTATTCATCTAATCGCTTGCAAAATTGAATTTTCTAATCAAGTATTTTAGATAATTTGGAAAGAGATAAACACGACAATGGTTGTAAGCAATCCGGTTTAAGGGGTCATGGACTGAAAATCTCGATTCGTCTTTTTTTTGGACCGGACCAGACCGATTATTCCTCTAGATCGGACCGTTAGCTATCGGTCAAATCGGTCCATATGAGTTAAGAATATTTTTTTCTTCTTTTCTTTTTTTGGCAAATAAGTTAATACAAAATATTAATTAAATTAGTAAAATTAAAATTAAGTGAGCTCTTTAATGTGAATTATGTAACTAATTCATTAGAAATAATTAATTAAATTTATATTTATTATGTTAATAGTTACTAGTTAGTACTTCAGTATTCATAATGGCCTATTTTAAAAATTCTAACATTTTATATATGGTTAATAAATATTAAATAATTTCATTGTCTATAGATTATTCATACTTACTTGCAACTTAGGTATCTTACAAAAAATATTACCCAATTATTTTAATTAGGTATAAATAGTAGAATATGTATCTACATATAATAACATTTATTATCATTTGATATATTAGTTAATGGATAAAATATATTATTTTATTTTTATATGGTCAATAGTGATAGTTTAGATAAAAATTAGATAATTAATTTATACAACTACTATATACAATATTTAAAAATTTTATATGTCAACATTTTGGTCTGGTCCGGTTTAAAAAAAAAAATACATTCCGAGACCAAACCGAGAATTGAATTTCTCATACACCATGGACCGAGACTGACTAACATGATTTTCAATTCAGTCCAATTAGTTTTTCCAGTTTGGACTAAAAAAATTTCACCCTAAACATTACATATCAACTGCATTGCAAAAGTATTAGAATCTATCTACTTCCAAGCATCATTTAATACAATGAAATCTACATATTATGCATATCTTTTCCCTAATGGATCATGTTAGCGGGCCACCCAGCGTAAGCGGTATCGCTAGTTATAAATCTTTTGTTCTTTTTCTTTTGATTTTATTTTAAATATTTTTTTAATTAATCATTAAGAAAAAAAATTAAAAAAATATAATTTCACTAATAGTTACTTTCTTAACCATCAAGTAAAAATAATAAATTAAAAATTAAAATACATGAGAGATAAGATTGAACGATAAATTTTTGGGACTCTAGTAGCATTTTCCTTCCCAAATTATAAAGAGTGTTTGAATAAGAATATCGTACAAAGTCTCAATCCTCTCTATAAATTAGGTGCGCGGCGGCGGTTGGTTGGCACAAGACGATATATTTGATGTTTCTTCTTCAAAGAAAAAATTGAAAAAAGCTTTGTTACTTATCATTTTTATACATTACACACTATACTTATTTTTATTTTTAATTTATTTTTAATTATTTTTAATTTTATTATTCCTAAACTAATTGATTTCTTCTACTTTTCATCCATATACCACACATTTTGTATGAAAAAAAATTATATATAATATGGTGTGAGAATAATAAGTATAATTTTTCAATTGAAAATGGATGAGACTCAGAAATTAAGTTGAAGGGTGAAAAAAATGACAAAGCCGGAGGAAAAAGAAGATGAATAAAAAGAGGTATGGAATGATACAAATAGGTGACACTAAACTCTCACGCAATGATGGGGGCAAATTAGGGTAAGGGCGCTAAATATAAATTGAGACTAAGAGGAGATTTTATTTATTTTTAAATTATAATATAATAATAGGATGCATATTGTATTAAATATATAGTTTTGAAATTCTTTAAAATTCATTATTCTAATTTTTGAGATGCAAAAATGTTGTAACAGAAATATTATTTTCACGGTTCCTTCTTTTTTATTTTGTAGTTTCCAATGTCCATCACTTTTCTCACAAAACAGTTTGTCATTTACTTTTTTTTTTTTAAATGTAAGGTCCACATAATTTTCTTTACTGTCAAATGTAGGTTTTATTTTTTTGTTTTATTAGGACCCTTAGGCAATTGCCTATGTCGCCTATCGCTTGAGTCGAGATTGATTAGGATAGAGTGACTTTGTTGAAGTCGGTATCCACGAAATCTGATTCCGACTTTGATTTAATCAGAGTTCGAGTTTGAACTCCAACTCCGACTAAATCAAAATCTTATTTGATTATGTTAAAATGGATTGGAGTTGAACTGAAGTTGGATTTGAACTTTTTTCATTAATTTTTAGCCTACATTTTTAAACATGAGCTAGGCTCCATATTTAGCACATTTAAAAAAAAAAAAACTTTACATATTATTAGATTATTTTTTGTAGGCTTTCAGGTTTCAAGTTTACTAAGAATATTATAAAAAAGAAACATATTTTAGATATGCAACAACAACAAAGATATAACTAATAATATTTCATATGATGTGCAAACTTGAAAAAAAAAAAAAAGGAATTTAAAAGAATTCTAAATATACAATAGGCCTTTTTGGCTCTTGATATACTATCCTTCGTAATAAAGTTTCAAACTCCTAAATCAACTAAAAATAATAAAATGATTATTCAACCATCTAAACCTTTTTATCCTAAGCTCTAAATTTTTTCTATGTCTTGATTAAACACTAAATTTAATCTTTGTTTAAACCCTGTTTTTTATTTAAAAAATGCATTTTTTGTAGTTATTTTCATTGTCACTAAATTTAGTTGTTAGTAGTGAATCATTGATAATTAAAAATTACTAATTTACTAGTATTGAGTTATATATAGTTTATAACCATGAACAATTGTTCTATATATACAATTACACACATCATTTTTCTAGTTACATACTACTATATTAGAATCTAGCTAATAAATTGATAGTCTTACAATATATATATATATATATTATACATGGTACATAACTCACTATTAGCCAGTCAAGTATAGGGGTGTAATCGGTCCGGTTTGGTCTGGTTTTAAATATATTTTAGAACCAAATCGACATATATCGGTTTTGAAATTTGAATAACTGATACCGCATCGGCAACACTCCTAAATCGGTATTTTCGATTTTACCGTTCCAGTCTGGTTCGTCCAGTTTTTTGGTATATTATATATTATATATAATATAGTATATATATTATAGTATATAATAATGTAGTGATAATATATTGTAGTATATTATAATTGTATTGTAGACTATAGTGATATATTATAATATATAATATATTGATATATTATAGTATAATAGTGATATAGTACTAGTATATTTATTAACACAATAAACTATAGTGATAATATATGGTTATTTATATAAGATTTTAAAATTTAACATTATATTAATTAGTAATTTATAATATAATACAAAATTATTTTAGATATAATTATATATAATATAAAAAATATTTTATACAGTATAAAAAATTAATATATATAAACTGGTCTGGTCCAATGTTAGAAAAAGAAAAACCAGAACCGAACCGATTTTGACTAATTTTGAGAAAAATACCGAACTAAAACTCAGTCTAGTCCGGTCCGGTTTATGAGTTTCTTTTTCACCCCTAGTCAATTCCTATTTGCCCTAACATATGTAATATTTATGATAGTGATACCGTGATGTGTAGTGTGTACATATACTAGCTAGTCTATTAATATTATTATTTAATAATTATTACATACTAGTATAGTATTGAATTAACTATATAAGTTCTATACTTTTTATATGACTACATATAATCAATATATAAATAATACATTTTTATAACCTATGTGTAATAATATTAGAGTCAAAGCCGGAGGCTAAAAGTGGGAGCAAAGTGAGAGTGGAGTTAGTCAGATAACATCCGACTCCGACTAAAAAAGAAGAAAAAATTTTGATTCCGACTTCGTTTTATTGGAGCTTCCACTTCGATGATGTGGAGTTGGAGATGAATCGGATTTTTAGATTTTTGTATGGCCCTAGGGTGAATGATTCATTAAAATGGATGGAAAATGGTAGCTATATTGTCCAAAATTCAAACTAAAAATGGTAGTTATTAACTTATTAGTTGAAAAGACAAGATATTTGAAAGAGAAGAGGGTTCTAATGTCAAACTTGGCATGGGGGAAGTTCTATTTGCATAGAGAAAAGAGTTTTGCAAGAATTTAAATCTGGCTTGTGGGTTTTATAAAATAATTTTAAATTTTACTATTAATCAATATTGTTCAGAGTTTTCTATGTGTTTTGAACGAATCTCTTGTCTTGTCTGTATTGATCATCTGTTAAAATTAACTGTCAAAATTAATCTAAATTGTGTCCAGCATCGCGTTACAAAATCATTTCCAAAATAAAATAGTAAGGATAATCTAGATCTAGGAAGTTATTGCCACTACGGCATATCTATTTACAACTTAGCCGAGGATTTATATAAGCAAAGAATTCGAATAGATAAATCATAAGACCATTTCATAGTAATCAATCGAAAAATGAGGAAATATATTAAAATTCAAGATTAAATTAATATATAGAAAATAAACTTTTTAGTATTAACAGAATATATACTTTTTAAATTTTTTGGGCCAATTTAAAATTTTTAAATGTTTCTTATAACAATGTGTTGACTATTCCTAAGTTATTATTGGGCCTCCACACCCTTTAATTTAAATGGAAAAGATAAATGACAAAATCATGTCAAGACAGAGGAAATAATTATTTTATTCTCTCCCAAGCACACAATAAGTATGTTTTCCAAGCACACCATAGGTATGTTTAGGATTGTGGTGGAAAATATAACTTATAGTTTTATGACTTATAACTTAAGTAATAAGTTCTACTATTAAAAATTTATTTACTGTTTAGTAATCGTGTGTTTAAAATACTTTCAAACATGTTATATTTGTTTGGAAATAAATTAAAAAAATGCTTTATGATGCAGAAAAGATGATCATTTGATTTTTTTTAAAAAGATTATGACCATATCCTTAAAAATTTAAAAGTTGTAATTATCTTAAATTTGTAAAGTAATTTCACTCATTGACAGTCTTTTTAAAATTGAATTACGTTCCGCATTAAAAAAAAACACGTCTGATGAAAAGCATCAAATATACTTTTTAGCTTATTTGAGATTAAAAAGTATTTTAATATGTAACATCTAAATAACCTAATTTTTCCATTAAAGAGCTTTTAAAGCTATTTAATCACTTTTTAAAACTCTTAACCAACCCCAAGCAAGTCCTTAGTGTATGTTTGAGATTGTGGTGGGAAATATAGTTTATAACTTTAGGGTTTATAGCTTATAATTTAAGTAATAAGTTCTACTATTAAAAATTTATTTATTATTTGATAATCATATGTTTAAAACCACTTTAAAACATGTTACGTTTGTTTGGAAACAAATTAAAAAGTGATTTCTGAGGTAGAAATGACAATTATTTGAATTTTTAAAAATTATGACCATATCCTTGAAAGTTTAAAATTTGTAATTATTTTAAAATTATATTGGTATTTTCATTCATTGACGACCTTTTTAAATTCTATTTAGATTCTGCATTATCTAGAAAAGCACATTTGAGCTCAAATGTACTTTTTAACTTATTTGAAATTAAAAGGTTTAAAATGTAATACTCAAACAATTTAGTTTTTCCATTAAAGAACTTTTAAGATTATTTAAGCACTTTTTAGAATTCCTACCATAATCCCAAATAGGCTATTATGGTCTTGCTTTTATCTTGTATTTTGTATTTATGCAAAGTGAATTGTAACTAAGGCACTTCGAGAGGCCCTTCCTCCAACACTCAAATAATGGATGATAATTGATTGCTTTCATTGATAAACAAAATACAATACTTATAGGAAATGAAACTTGACTCAATCAAAACACAAATAACGGTTAAAGAAAATAACTGACCCACTAAGCAAACAACTACCCATGACAAATGAGCCCACGTAGTGACCCACGACTCAACTATAACCAAATAAACTGCAATAAAGATAAATTACATAAATGGCCCATTCCAATGGAATTATCCAAGCCCACGTAACCCATAGACAATAGCCAAATATCTAGGGTTTTCTAAGGCTCATAACACATCTCTCCTCTTCAGAAGACCTTGTCAGCAAGGTTTGGGTATCGCCGCTGCAAGTCCTCACGATCTTCCCAAGTCACATCCTCCATAACCATTCCTTTCCATTGAATCAACAGCTACACTCTTGCTCTGCGACACTTCTTGACCAACCTCTTTTCCAAGACCTTCTCAGGCTCAGGAACTAGGGATGTGAGTTTGGGAAGTTCTGTCAAGGGCTATATGTATGTTCCTAGCAACTTCTTAAAGCACGAAACATTAAAGGTTTGGATAAATTTGTGATTGCTTCGACAGATCTATCTAGTACTCCACTTTCCCTACCCGTTGCAACACTGTGAAAGGCTCGTAATAACGAGGACTGAGCTAGAGGTTTCTTCACATGGCAACCAATATTTGTCGGTATGGACGTAACCTCAGGTAAACTCTACCCTCGATTTGGAACTCTTTGTCAGTACGCTTTCGATTTGCGAACATCTTCATTTTTTCTTGTGCCTCTTGCAAGGTTTCTCGAACTAACCTGTTGATGAGTTCCCTGCTCTTGAGTTCTTCCTCCACTGCTTGTACTTTGGTAGATCCCGGTTCATAAGGAAGCATCCGATGTGGTGGTTGCCCATAAATGACCTCATAAGGTGAGACCCTTGTTGAGGTATGCTCTGAAGTGTTATACGCATACTCAGCTAGTGATAACCACCGTGCCTAGTCACGTGTTCTGTCTCCAGAAAATCATCTTAGGTAGCATTCTAAACCCCTGTTCATGATTTATTCTAAACCCATGTTCATGATTTCGGTCTGACCATCTGTTTGAGGGTGGAAAACCGAACTAAGAAGTAACTCCATGCCATTGATCCTAAATAACTCATTTCAAAATTGACTTGTAAAAACTGGCATCCGTCACTGACAATAAATTGAGGCAAACCATATAATTTGAAGACATTGTCAAGAAAATACATGCTACTGTGAGAGCTGTATATAGATGTGAAAGTGACATGAAATTGGCATATTTGCTCAATCTATCAATTACAACCATAATTACAGTTCACCCTCTAGAATGTGGTAGTCCTTCGATGAAATTCATATTGATGTCTTCCCAATTCTTTGTAGGAATGGGCAGTGGCTGGAGTAGTCCAGTAAGTTGTATGGCCTCCACTTTGTTTATTTGGCATGTGTCACATTCATGAACAAAGGCCTTGACATCCCTGCGTAAACCAGGCCAGAAAAACTAATTTTTAATTCTTGAATAAGTTTTGTACACACCCATGTGGCTCCCTAATGGGCTGTTGTGGAATTGATGCAGGATCTGTTGCTGGAATGACACCAAACTCCTAAGGTGTAGTCTGCCCTTGTAGAAGACCAACCCATTATGGATTTGGTACTGAGTTAGGTCCAACATTCCCTGATGGTAGTTGCGAATAAGCTCTTGCAACTGGGGATCTTGGGGGTAAGATTTATGTAACTCCTTTATCCATTGTGACTGATGGTGGTGTTGGGTTGTATGGTTTGTAGTTGAGTTGGGAGATTGGGTTCTGTTTGCGATATTCGCTGGATTGTAGGTTCTTGTTGGTTGACATAGGATATATTAGATAGGGCAACTACTACTGTATTGGTTTTCCAACTCTTGTACTTCACATAAAAGTCGTAGTCTAGCAATTTTGAGACCCACTTTTGCTGTGTAGGGATTCCTACCGTTCATTCTAATAGGTACTTTAGAACCTGCTGATCAGTGCGGACAGTGAAGTGATGTCCCACTAGATAGTGTCTCCATTTCCTTATAGCCATAAGCAAGGCTAGTAGCTTTTTCTCATAAGTGGATAGAGCCAAACTTTTTCCTTTTAATCCTTAGTGAGAAAGGCAATTAGTTGCCCTTCCTGCATTTAAATATCTCACAATCCTTCTTCCGAAGCATCGCTTTCCACAAAAAAGGTTTTAGTAAAATTAGGTAACCTTAAAACTGGTGGACTAACCATGGCTTCTTTGAGTTTTTCAAATGCTGCATGTGCCTTGTTAGACCAAATGAAGGAGTTCTTTTTGAGTAGTGTAGTCAAATAAGTTGCTATAGTACCATAATTCTATACAAACTTGTGATAAGACTTGAGTCCCAAGAAACCGCATAGTGCCTTAAGGTTTTTGGGTAGTGCCTAGCTTTGCATAGCTGCAATTTTATGGGGATCATCTTTGACTCTTTCCTGAGATATTAGATATCCTAAATACTCCACCTCCTTATTACCAAACACACATTTAGACCCATTTGCAAAAAGCTGTTGAGATCTTAGGATTTCCAACATTGTGCGTAAGTGCTGTAAATGCTCCCTTAAGATCTACTGTAAACCAGAATATTGTCAAAAAATACCAAAACAAACTTCCTTAAAAAGGGTTTGAAAATCTCATTCATTAATCTTTGAAAAGTAGAGGGTGCATTGGTGAGCCCAAAGGGCATCACAAAAAATTCATAGTGACCATCATGGGTCTTAAAGGCTGTTTTGGATATATCCTCCAAATGTATTCTGATTTGGTGATAACCAAAGCGTAAATCTAATTTAGAAAAAATTCCAGCCGCATGTAATTCATCTAACGATTCATTAATATTCGGGATAGGGTACTTATCTTTCATCGTGTCTTTATTGAAAGCATGGTAATCCACACACATCCTCCAACTTCCATCCACCATCCTGACCAAGAGGACATGAGAAGAGTATAGGCTTTGACTGTCTCTAATAATGCCATTTCTCAACATTTCAGCCACTAGTCATTCAATCTCGACCTTTTGATAATATGTGTACTTGTAAGGGCATACATAAGTTGGTTTTGATTCTTCTTGAAGTTGTATCTTGTGGTCGTGGCTCATAGGTGGGGGTAGACCATTAGGTTTAGCAAAACTGTTCCAAATTCATTTATAACTCGCTGAAAATTAGGGTTAATGGTCATCTTTGTCTCCACAGCACCCTCTCCTATCAATTGCAACCAAATGCCTTTCACCGACCCTTTAGATAACTTGGGAAAATGGTCTCCTTCTTCTAAAGTCTTGTTTAGGGGTTGTAATCCCTGTAATTGAATCACTGCACAATTGAAATTGAACTGCATAGTAAGGTTAACAAAATTCTACAAAATAGAGCCAAGGCTTCTTAGCTAGTCCACTCCCAAAACCACATTGCATCCTTCCAATGTTAATAAATAGAGATTAGTCTTAACCGTAGGTTTTGTAATTGAATAGGCACTGCCCTGCATAAACCTTGGCAATGAAGGCTATCTCCATTGGCCACCTTAACTGTTAGTTGATTTTTTCCCACTGGCAGTCTCGATTTCCTTGCAACATATGGATCCACAAGGTTGTGAGTACTATTTGTGTCAATAAGAATCAACATATTTTGATGGTTAATTATACTTTCCACTCTTATGGTTTTTAGGGAAATAGATCCTGCCATGGCATGTAAAGAGATGCCAAGCAGTTCACCAACTTTTGTTCCATCTTCAGCAAATTCCTTCGATTGTATAATAGATAAGGTCCATTTAGTTACTTTAGCCTATTTTGTTTCTCACTCCAATTCTTCCAATAAAAATATCCTTGGCCTGCTGCATCTGTCTTGGCTGAAACCTGTCATCACAATAATAACAAAAGCCACTTTCGCACCTCTCTTGCATTTGTGCTGGTGTGATCCTTTTTAATAGGTATGTTGGGCTTTCTTGGTGGATTTGTGGAGTTGTAATTGGGTATGTTAGTTTTGAAATCCTGTTGGTTTGGTGAGGGTGGTCGTCTCAACAGTGGGGCTGGTGTAGTGAGTTTAGGATTGTACTGGTGTGCTAGAAGGGTAGAGATTTGGGTTCTAGCCACTATTCCCTGGCCTCTTCTATAGACTTCTTCCTCCTGTAATTTTGCCAACCCGAAGGTAGCTGAGAGGGTGGTAGGTTTAAACATGGTTACTATAAGGTCATCTCTTAATCCACTAATAAAGGTACTAATATGGAACTCTTTTGTTAACCCACTAATATTATTGGATAGGACTTCAAATTGGGTCTGATACTCCTCCACAGTGGTTGTTTGTCTTAGCTTAATAAATGCCCCTATTAGATCATTATAAGTAAAGGGACCAAAAAGCACTTTACGTGCTGAAACAAATTCCTCCTAGTTGTGTATAGGCCTAGATTCCATTAACTAACAATATCAAGAAAGGGCCTTGCCTTTCATGTGAAAGAAGGCTATTTGTAATTTATGGTCATACGGTGTATTAAAGTAAGTGAAAAATTGCTAGGCCTTAAGGACCCACTCCATTGGTTCAGACCCATCAAATTTAGGAAATTATAGCCTAAGGGTTCTAGCATGAATCCCCCCATGGCTATCAAACAACATATTCCCATTGAGCTTAAATGCATTACTTGATGAGCTCTTTCCCATATTCTGATTTCCAGTTGCTACTACTAGTTGATCATAGCTTACTACCAGATTGTTGAGCTGCTGCAACACCGCCTCCAACATCTGCTTCTGTCTTTCCTGTTCTTCTCTCAAATGCACTGATACCCCATTCGACGCCGACAAAGCCTTGGCCAACTAAGCAAGATGGGTTCCCTTAGCCATGTCGCAGGAACGCGGCTCTGAGACCATTATTATGGTCCTGCTTGTATCTTGTATTTTGTATTTATGGAAAGTGAATTGTAACTAAGGCACTTTGAGGGGCTCTCCTCCAATACTCAAATAATGGATGATAACTGACTGCCTTCATTGATAAACAGAATACAATATTTATAGGAAATGAGACTGGACTCAGTCAAAACACTAATAACGGTTAAAGCAAATAACATGCCCATAATACTTATTGACCCACTAAGCAAACAACTACTCACGAAAAATGAGCCAATGTAGTAACCCACGACGCAACTGTAACCAAATAAACTGCAATAAAGATAAATTACATAAGTGGCCCATTCATATGGAATTATCCAAGCCCATGTAACTCATTGACAATAGTCGAATATCTAGGGTTTTCTAAGGCTCATAACATAGGCTCTAAGTCTTCTACAATTCAGTCTATTCAAATGTGTCCACTTATATATTTTTATGTTTTTTTAAATTTTCTTATTTTTTCTTAAAGGTTAAGGAAGTGATTATTAGTGGATTTATATATTTTTTAATTTTTTTTTCATNAAAAAAAAAAAAAAAAAAAAAGTAAATGTATTGCAACGATTAATAGCCATTAATGTCCAATAATCTAAAGAGAATTATTATATATAAAAAGGAGATTTTATAGTAAGAAGTTATAAACGGGAATAATTTAACATGATATCATATTTATTTTATAATAAAATTAATGCATCATATTAAATTATAAGACTACGTAATAAGAAATAAAAAAAACACATTTATGCATATCAAATTCCAGCTCTTTTGGAAAATTAGATTAATTAAATGGAAATAAAATCAATAATAATGTAGAAGAAGGCTTAAAACTCATGCATTATTATTACTAGCCACTAGGCAACAATCGGAGCAGTCAGAACCGGAGAGATCTATCCCTTCCCCCAAAAATATTTCCATTCAAAAGCCTCAGAATCTTCCGACTGTATCTTTGATTCGGAGTCTTATGAATATACTTATAAAGAGATCCAGAAGGAAAGCGAGAGAAAGCGAGAGAAAAGAAAAAAAATTGAAATTTTCCCGGAAAAACAATGGAGAAAAGGAAAACCAAAAGAGTTCAGAAAGAAGCACATGACTTGACCGGTTTGTGCGGGGTTTGTTGAGAGTTATTTAATTTTTATTTCAACCTTTTCTCCGCCCGTGATTCTTGCTCTCTTAAGGTTTTCATCCTGTTATTTTTCTTGATTGTTTCACAGCCTCCTAATCGCATTATCCTATTACCTTCATTAATTTTTTTTTTTTTGCTCATCTTAGGGTTTACAGTGCTAATGCGCAGTAGTTTGTGAAATTCATGCTGGTGGTGTGGTCTTACCGTTGAGTGGCGAAAATTGGGGTGCGTAAAAATTGGTGTGGAGGCAGAGAGGTTCGATGAAGCAGCGATGAGGTGTGCGGAGGGGAAATGGAGGTTAGATCGGAGAATGTACAGGTGCGGTGCGATAAGCTACCGGCTCCGGCTATTCCGAGGACGCGATTGCAGGTGTGGTTCATACGCGTCTGCTCGAGCATTGTGCTCTGGACGTGCTTGGTTCAGCTGGCGGCGGTCGGGGAGCTATGGCATCCGCATTTGCTGGCCGGGATTACCAATCGGATGACGCAGGTTGCTCAGCTTCGTGCCGAACAGGTGCAATCGCCGCCACCTTTTCTTCCCGCAAGTGAGTTCTTGCCCCAAAGCCGCAATAATGTTATTGGATCATAATATAGTCGCTACTTAATTTGCCTCAGTTTAGTATTACAGGTAATATATTGTGTATTTGGACAGTAGAAAGTTGTAGAAGACAAAAGACTTCTATTGCACATTGTTGTAACGTAAATTTTGGATGTATAGTTACTTATAAAAAACGGATGTGAAGTTTGATTTGATTAGAGAAAAAGAAAGTTACAGCACCGTGTCATTTGAGAGTTAATCCTCGGGAAACCGTGAAAATTTAGTTGCTTGGGAGCAGCACTAGTCATTCCAAACTGATATTTTAGTAAGCGCCCCCCCCCCTCTCTCTCTCTCTCTCTCTCTCTGGGGGCGAAAGTTTAAGTAGTCACGGTCATCTAGTTTCTTCTCCTTGAAAGCATCTGCCAAGTTGGATAAAGAAAAACAATCCTTTTTGTCTATTGCATGCATTCAACATATTAATAATGCCAAATAATCATTCTTGATCGAATAAAATACTCTCTTCTAGGAGGTTTACTTCCAAGACCATAATCAACTAGTAAATTTTGTGGTGTTATGGCATATGAAGTCAATGTTTTTGACTGGTGAAAGTTAAGATATATTTCTCTTACTTACCAAATAGAACCTTAAGCCCTGAAATCTCGCAGGAAAGTATAAAAGTAATGGTTATCTAAGAGTGTCCTGCAATGGAGGCCTGAATCAAATGCGTGCAGCGGTTGGTACCTTTTGTTCTGTTTCTTTTTTATTTTTGATAAGTACCTTTTGTTCTGTTTCTTTGCCTGTTTTTGTTTCCATATGTCAAATTGCTGATTCAGCTACTTTGGAATTTCAGATATGTGATATGGTGACTGTTGCTCGGCTTTTGAATCTCACTTTGGTTGTTCCAGAGCTCGACAAGATGTCTTTCTGGGCTGACCCTAGGTGCATTCATTGTTCTGAAAGAACTGGCCTTTTTTCTTCTTTTATGCTTATATCAAAACTTTGAAGTCTTAGCATTCTGTCTGCAGTACTTTAGACTTTGTTACCTGCTTTTATTGCTGTTTTAAAAATTCTTACCATTAATATATATTTTTTTTCTGCAGTAATTTTGAGGACATCTTTGATGTGAGACATTTCATTAATTCACTAAGAGATGAAGTTCGAATCATAAAAAGGGTGCCGAAGAGGTTTAATAGGAAACATGGACTCATTCCACTCGAGATGCCTCCTGTTAGCTGGTCAAATGAAAAATACTACTTACAACAGGTTTGTGTACTTTTTTATTAGTTTGTACTTGAGCAATGAAAATTTATGTTACTTATCAACTTCACTGGCTTCACAGCTTGTGTGTAGATTTGTCTTATATTAGGTTACTGAAGATATTTCTGCCTCTAGGTTTTTTAAGAATTTAATTTGAAACTGGGCTATGCATTTTGCATTTTTTAATAAAAACTTCGATTACTTATGCAAAAGAGAGAATAATTGAATTTGAAACTTGAGCTTGACTTCCCTCATTTGATATTAATTTATATGACTAAGGCTCTTGATGAGTCCTGAAAATATGAGAAGTCACTTAATTTTTTGCCTTTTTTCTTTTGGAGTGGGTTTATGGAAGTATATAAGGAAGGGGTGGCCATGTTTTGCAAATAAAATTTGTTTTGTAGTTGGTGATGGTATTCGTATTAGATTTTGGCAAGATGTGTGGTGTGGAGATCAAGCATTGGAAAGGGCTTTTCCGGCCTTATACCGTATTGCAGTTAATAGGGAGGCATCAGTGGCAGAAGTGCGTTCGCATGGTGCGCACCAGTGGAATATTCTCTTTAATAGGGATTTGCATGATTGGGAAGTACCTATTGTTTCAGAATTTTTCAGCTTATTATATTCTAAGGAGATTACTATGGCACAACAAGATAGTTTGAAATGGCGGTCTAGTAACCACAAGTTATATACAGTTAGGGCATTTTATAGCATCTTGACAACACAACTTGATATTACTCCGTTCCCTTGGAAGAATATTTGGAGGTCCCGTGTGCCTTCTAAAGTAGCTTTTTTTGTTTGGTGTACGGCTCTTGGGAAGATATTGACCACGGACAATTTGAGGAAGAGATGATGTGTAGTGTTGGATTGGTGTTACATGTGTAAGAAAAATGGAGAATCGGTTGACCATCTCTTACTACACTGTGAGGTAACAAGGATGTTGTGGGATGGGATTTTTCTGAGGGTTGATGTTGCTTGGGTTATGCCTAATAGGGTGGTGGATTTGTTGGGTTGTTGGTCAAAGTTGCAAGGTTGCCCTCAAGTGGCAATAGTGTGGAAGATGATTCCGTTGTGTATTATGTGGTGTCTTTGGACGGAACGGAATGCACGGTGCTTTGAAGATAGGGAACGCACAATAACCGAGTTGAAGAATTTTTTCTTTCACACTCTTATGTGTTGGTTTTGCACTATTGTATTACATGGGGATAATATTCATGATTTCTTGTATTTAATTTATCGTTCTTAGAATGTATTTAGGAGTTCTTATGTATACTTCCTGTGTACAAAGGCTATGCCTATTTCATTCATATATATAATATCTATCTTTTACTGATAAAAAAAAAAAAAAATTTTTTTTTTGGGGAAGAGGCCAACTATCTTAAAGGTTCTTTGAAAAGGAGGAGGCCCCCTTGACTCATGATGCTTTTATCTTCATGCAACAGACATCATGTTATGTCATGTTCTTAGTGCCAATACTGAAATTTTTTGTTTTGGTTATAGATTTTCTCAGTTTGTTATGTTGAATGAAAGATGTTGCATAATGATCGTGGAAGGGGGATGCTGCTTAAAAGGAATTAAGGGTAGCTTTAGGTTGCGTTTGGTTGTAGAGCTCAGTCAAATTTTAAGCTGACTCTAATACCCAAACACCTAATTCTCAAATTACTAAACTTATCTTAACTCAAAACCTCTTTACATGTGGGACCCACAACTTTTTTCAACTTAACACATCTTTATATGTGGAACCCACAACCTTTTTCAAGTTCTCATAAAAAGTACTAAACTCATCTTAACATCCAAATATTCTTTAAACTCAATTTAGATGAGCCCTACATAACTTCTTTCACTACTCAACTATTCATAAAGAATTGAGCTTAGCTCAACATCCAAACGTAGCCTAGTCCATTTTTATCATGGCTTTTCTGTAGTTGCTTTTTGGCTACCTGTCTCCTAGAGAAAAGGAAAAGAAGCGATGAAGATACCTGTCAATCTCTCTAATGCAGTGCTTAACTGGTTACATAATTACAATTTACTTAGGTTGATTTCTGTAATAAAAAAGAAAACAGATGTACAATGCATGGACATCAAATAATTTGAATAATTTTTTTGACAGTTAAACAGAAACTTTATTGATAAAAATAAGAAGGCCTTGCCCAAGTGCACAGGATGTATATAAGAGACAGCAACTAGTTAAGGATTACATTGATAGTTTGAATCATACAATCTGAAAAGGATGATTTTAAACTTTTGAAAGTTTCTTTTCTCTTCTGAATTTTTTAGAGCTGCGAAAGATAGTTTTGAGGAGGTCCTCTAACAGTGGAACAGTGGCTAGATCATTTATCACATAGTTTGTTTTTCTACGCACTTCATTTGTATCAGTAGGACTTACATTACCAAATTATGGTGTGAGCACCTATTAAGTTTATATTCAGTATTAAAGGCAAGAATTCTTGAGAACCAAAAAATGGGAATCATTATAACCCTCTAAAAAAATGAGTGCTGAGTAAAAAGTACAAATTCTTTTGATGAATGACTGTGGTGATCCATTTTGTTTTAGTCATGCATCCTGATCCTACACTGTTGATCCCATTCTGCAGATTCTTCCACTTTTTGGCAAGTATAAGGTGTTGCACTTCAACAAAACAGATGCACGTTTGGCAAACAATGGGATCCCACCTGATCTTCAGAAACTCAGGTGTCGTGTTAATTTCCAGGCACTGAAATTTACTCCTCAGATTGAGACTTTGGGATACAAATTGGTTCGTATGCTTCAAGAAAAGGGACCTTTTGTGGCTCTGCATCTTAGATATGAGATGGACATGTTGGCTTTCTCAGGTTGCACTCACGGCTGCACCAAGGAAGAAGCTGAGGACCTCAAGCGGATGAGGTTTGTTGTGTTCAAAAATTAAAATTTATGGTCACTTCTGAATGCCCATTTGAAGAACCTGAAAAATGTTCTTTATAAGTATATTTTGGTTAGGAACTGCTTGAGTTGTAGAAGGGACCCATCCAATGAATGCTTGCTTGTTTATATATAGGTTAAAGGAGAAGGAAAGATATAGAAATAGTCATAGTTATTGTCAAAGGATCAGAAAATTTTGCTTTACTGTAACGCCTCATGCATTTGGAAAGGATGCCAAATATGTGATGATTGCATGGGATAATCTGAAATGGCCTAATCAAGCAACTTCCTGGCCAGCGTAATATGGTTCATTCCTGCCTTGTTTGATTCTGAATTGAACTCAGGGTTTTAGCACTTGGCAGAGGAAAGAGTATTACTTACTATCTAGGGCTGCTACACACCCCTAGCGGGTGGACGTGCCGGGGTGTATCAGCCCCCACTGCCACACAATTTTGCCCCCACCTGTCCTACAAGTGGACAGGTGTGGCACTCATTCCTCCTGAGCTGGTCACCCACAAACAACATTTATACTGCCCAAAACATAAGCCTTGAACGACTCCAAACCAAAACCAAAAACAGTAACAGAAAGAAGAGCGCAAATATTACCAAGGAATCCATGGTCGGGTGCAATAAGCACATCAGAGCTTGTTTCTCCCTTGAATTAGATCTGTTGTGAAATCTATTCGTTTTGTCTGTCTGGGGGGTTTTGAGACGCAAAATTCCTGTTTTCTCACCAACCAAGCAAAATATAAACCCAAAACAAGGGTGAGATTGAGACAAAGGTAGAGAAAGAGAGACGGAGGAAAGAGAAAGAGATGCAGAGTCAGGCTGGCTGAAGGAGCTTTCGAAAATTTGAAAGCCTAAGAAATCTTGAACTTGAGAAGAATGAGGAGAATTCAGTGTCGCAAACTCAAGAAAGAAAATGTATGTTCTGAATGAAACATTTTTCTTTCTTTATACATATAGATATTAAAATAATATCATATCTGTAACTGAAAGGCCGGATCTGCCCGCCCACTCGGGATGCCCTACGAGCTGGGTGACTTTGAGGGGTTGGCCAAGATGTGGGCCCTTGTTTCCCAGCCCTATTTTGATCAATTCTGACCAAAGCTTGTCTACTGTTTTCCTTCAAATCTATAAGGATATATTATGTTAAGTCTAGTTTTTAGTCAACCACATATTTTAACACATGCTCACAAATGGTATTCATCTTATTCACCTTTCGTTCAGATATGCGTACCCTTGGTGGAGAGAGAAAGACATCGTGTCGGAAGCGAGAAGATCACAAGGTTTGTGTCCTCTGACACCAGAGGAGATATCATTAGTTTTGCAGGCATTGGGTTTCGGTAAGGACACACAGATTTATATTGCAGCTGGTGAGATTTATGGCAGTGAACGGAGGCTTGTGGCGCTAAGAGCTGCATTTCCGCAGATTGTGAGTCTACTGCTATTCTGCATCTTTCCTTTCTCTTTTGTTCTGTCTCTCTGGTAGTGGAAC
Source organism: Pterocarya stenoptera (assembly GCA_003123785.1). Lineage (NCBI taxonomy): Eukaryota > Viridiplantae > Streptophyta > Magnoliopsida > Fagales > Juglandaceae > Pterocarya > Pterocarya stenoptera. Next base: position 82,158 of record QEOT01008367.1, on the reverse strand, counting down.
ACTCCACTGTTGTCCAGTGTCCGGTAGTTATTTTAGTTAAGATGGTGTGAGTAATAACAAATTGAAATCTTCTCAAGTCATGGTGTTTTTCACATGTTGTGAAAAGGGTTGTGTTTCTATCATTATTCTTCCTAAGTCATGGTGTTTTATTAGGTTATTGCCTAAGGTGATCTGTCAGATTTACCCAGATAAATGATAAACAGTTTGATAATTTAGATGATTTTTCCCAGCACATATTATTGTTAGAGAACCCCATTGAGGCCCCATCAATGGTTATACCTAATCCTAGAATATGCGTTTTTTGTTTTTACGCAGTACCCTAGAAAAAATAATGCCTGTATCATCTCCCTGTCTGTTTTCATAAGAAGCTTTCTTAACAGTACTTTGTTGGCTTCTTGCACGTCTGTTTGCATAGAATTCTTCTAATATTTGCGACCCCATTAAAATTTCAGGTAAAAAAAGAAATGTTGCTAGCCCCAGAGGAGTTGCAACAATTCCAGAATCATTCATCACAAATGGCAGCTTTAGATTTTATGGTTTCGGTAGCAAGTAGCACTTTTATTCCCACCTACGATGGAAACATGGCGAAAGTTGTGGAAGGTCACCGCAGGTTTGTATACCCACTCTTACAAACGCTAAATTATCTTCGTTGGGAAGATGTTGATGACATATCTGATTAATCTCATGCAGGTATCTCGGGTTTAAAGAGACCATCCTATTGGATCGGAAAAGGCTTGTAGACTTACTGGACATGCATCAGAATAGAACACTTTCATGGACTGAGTTTGTAGTTGCTGTGCGGTTGGCTCATGAGAAAAGAATGGGACAGCCAATGCTTCGAAAGGTTATTATAGACAAGCCGAAGGAGGAAGATTACTTCTATGCAAATCCGCAGGAGTGCCTTTGCAAGGGAACAAATTGTGAGGACTTGCCAGGCCCTGGAAACCAACTCAAGTAGAATAAGGTGACTGCAATCTTTCAACATAGAGATAGATCAGATCATCATCTTGGACAATGATTGAACCACGCTATTTTTCAGAGAGAATATGGTGAGCGGACAGACAATGTTGCATTCATAAGAGAAGGCATTTTAAAATGCCCATGCATACCCCACCCCACCCCACAGATAAGGGGAGTTTTGCACGAAACGACAGAAAAAGGAACAGTTGAATGTCCATTTGGGTGTCAAAAGATGCCTTTATTATTATTATTATTATTATTTATTTATTTATTGGTTCTTTCGTCTTCTTGTTGTGTTCATTGACTTGATATAATTGTACAGTAGAAAGATATAAAGAAGTAGATCATTGTTCGAAAAGTCTGCCCACTCTCAAGTGGTCAGCCAATAAATGCTGCGTAGTGCGTACGATGGAATATTTCATTGGGGGCAGTTCCATTTTACCCACTTTTGGTTGGACGGAATTTGGTTTATCCATTTTTATTGAAAAAGCTATAATTTATTTGGTCTTTACCCCACCAGAGATCACCTCTTTTTAATGTATTTTCGGTTGAAAATGGTTAAGAATCTTAAGATCCATGCGAGATTTAACGAAAATTTGAGTCTTTTATTTGAAAAAAAATATAATTAAGATTTGATAAGATTGAAAAAATAAGATACAAAAAATGTGCAAAAACCTAGATATATGATATAGAGGAATGTTACTCATTACTGTAGATTTTACATATTTTAAAATTATTTTTTATTATTTTAATTTTTAATTTTATTTTATACTTGTTAAACTAATTGAGTTACTCTATTTATCATCCATACATATTTGTTATACGAAAAATGAAGAAATAAAATAAAATAGATGTGTGTGGTATGTGAGAATGATAAGTAGAATTATTTTATCATATATCATATGTTCCTGTGCTAAACTCTTTAAAAAAAAAAATACTACTTTTGATGTTATAAAATGACTTAAGATAAGTAAAATGATTAATAGATAAAATAAAATATTGAAATGTTTTAGTGGTAAAAAGATTTTACAAAAGTAAACTTATAAATTGCTGTGATTTGATATAATGCGTCAACTACTTTATTATAAAGTAGATCTAATATATCATATAAAATTATATCAGTTTATATGTTTACTTTGGTGAGATCTTTTTGTAATTGTAGTACTTTTTATTCTTCTTATAAAATTATAATAAAAATAATTTTATAATATATCATGATTTTAACGGTTCTTTATCATATATCACACGCCATTTACTGAAAGACGATGTCGATTTTACCCAGGACCACTCATCTATTAATGTAGCCCTCACCAGCTGAGCATTTCTCCTTGCATCCAACCCTATATAAGAAATCGCGTGGCCATCTCTCCCCGTTCTCTCTGAACACGAATATTACACAATCCCATTCTTTTGATCTCTATCTAGATTTTGATTTCTCTCTCAGGGTTTCGATCTAGTTCAATTGAAGGTACGAGCCCTAGGGTTTCCACGGTCAGTAGTTTCTTTTATTCGATATTTTCCGATAATTGTTTTCCTGTTTGGAATTGTGACATCTGATAATCTCTAGATCTTGCGCTATCTCAGCTCAATTGCTGTTTATTTATGAAATATTAGTAATGAAATTATGTGGCAAAAGATTTTTTGATTTAGCTGACTGCTCGGAATTGCTCTATTGAATTTATTGAATGTTACAGAACTCGAATGTCTTTCGTGTTTATATTTTTGGGTCTTTTTTTTCTTGTTTCAAGTTCTTTTTTTTTCTTCTTGATAAGTTCTTGTTTGGATTTCTTTCCACGTTTATTTTGTGACTCGTAGATGATTTATCGAATGAGAAGTTTGATTGCACTCAATTAATGTCAAACTGTTGGGAACTTAGTTGTATGTCTTTGCTTTTCTAAGAGCATTTGACAACTGCAAGACGTTGATGGATACACTAATTTGATATGATATCATATATTGCTTAAAACAATTTTGGAAATGCTCTGGTAAAGATAATGTAGCTTCTTTTTTTTTAAAATTTTTTTATATCAATTTATTGGGCTGTATGGGTAGAAAAAGAAGGATGGCTGTCGTGGAACCTGAAAGATAAACTGTGATGTGATCAATTTATTAGGCTGTACTTCTTTGGTCTGTTCTAGCGACCTTCTCTAGGGACTTTGAATGACTTTTACTTAAAAATATTACATATTATAACCTGCAAGTTGATGTGTTAGCTGTTAAGAAGTCTCACACACACACACACGCACACACACACATACACACACACACACACACACACACACACACACCTATATATAGAACCTCTTTCAATGTGGAAATTTAGGAGAAACTTGAGCAAGTTGATGTTTTAGCTCGTTAAGGAAGCCATGGTATTGTGTCTGTCATCATTTGTTGCTTTTACTACCAACCTGATGATTCTTACAAAGGAGTTAAGAAGAAATCCCAACGATGAAAAAGATTATATCAAAGAGAGAGAATGTAGGACCGAAGTAGGAACAATAAATTATTACTTTCGAGGCTCCAAAGAGTCCAAATAATGAGAATATGAAATTTCATCTATTATTAAAGAAAAAGGGCATGTACAATGACTCAAAAGAGGCTATTATAATATCCTTCATTAATCCTAGAATCACAGCCCTTCATCTTTTATAGAAAAAATAAATCTTGACCATCCAACTTCATTAGAAGTCACATAAACATTATAAAATGACTAAAAACATTATAGTATAAATTATACTAATAAAAGACTGATCTTGTGTTAGCTAATTGGCTGGATAAAAAAACTAGGGGCCTTCTTTGCTTTGGGCTTAGTTGCTCCTGTATCAGTGTGAAACTTACCAATCAGAATAAATAAATAAGTCTACTAAAATGTTAATGTGGATAAGTGTTTTGCTGCTGCAGCTGTTTGGTTGGGTGCTGCAAGGTCATTATGTCAGGTGTGGAGGATATCAAAGAGCAAGAACGGGTGGATGGACATGTCCCTGAGGAGTCTGAAAAACCTACACTCTCATCTCAAGAGGAGGTTGTTTTTTGGTTTTTATTTTTTTGGATTTCTGTACACAGTTGATCTTTTAAGCTTATGTTGTATTTTTGGAAAGTTTCTAACTTACAATTGCGGCAATTACTCAAAATTCGTAGTTTACTCTGTTTATATGTAGGATGTATTAAAGAAGAAATATGGGGGAATAGTGCCCAAGAAGCCGCCACTTATTTCGAAGGTGATTTTTTTTTTTTTTAAATTGTGATTGCTTTGCTCTGTCTGGTTGTTTATTTGAGTTGGCTTTCATCTATATTTGGCTTTGATGTCAGGACCATGAACGTGCTTACTTTGATTCTGCTGATTGGGCTCTGGGAAAGGTACCCTGCACTTGTATTTTAATTCAGTTTTACTTGTTCTTTACAGCATTGGGGAGCAGATTTAAGTTATTCAACTAATATCTTGAATGCTTTGGACTTTTAAAAAAACTTCTATGCTTTTTTCGAGAACAGCAAGGTGTTGAGAAGCCCAAAGGACCACTTGAAGCCCTTCGGCCCAAATTGCAGGTGCTAATTTATTTTACTTATTTTATGGTTGTGCTTTGATTGCTGTTCTCTCTCCCTCTCTCTCTCTCTCTCTATATATATATATATTTATGTATGTTTGTATGTATATGTCATGGACAATAATACATAGTTACTGCTGCTACTACTTGCTACACTGCATTGGCATTGACCTTTTTGATTTATTAAGTTGCTGTCAGACTTGAGTTTTGTGAGTTGCTAATTACACCTTAGGCGATCTTGAATTACCAATTTTGGAGTATATAGAGTATTGAAGTAATGTATAATAATTCAGTATCAGCATACAAGTTTTGGCAAAATCAATTATGCCGTTAATCTTATTATGCAATTATTACATGTTAATCAATATATAATATAATTGTAAACAACTAAAACTAACTGGTTTCTTGGTAGAAAGGCATACTGAAGGAGTTATCCCCTGATGAAGTTGCACCACTTTGAAAATCATTCTTTTATTCACAAATACCGTGTGACTGATGAATAAAAAAAATTGCATACTCAATCAAAGGGAAGGATTGAGTTCTGAGACAAGGACGAAAAGAAAATCTCTCTGTTTACTAAGCCATGGGGAGCCCTCTGACAATGCTACTTTGTTCTTCTTGGTTCCAGTTAGGGGTATGCACGGTCTAGGTTGGTTCATTTTTTTAACTATTTTTTGGGGTTTGGGGAAGAAGGGAAGGGGGGGGGGGGGGGTTCAAGCTAAACTAATCTAATCAGTTGAGAGAAATATCCTTACCAAAAGAAACTGGTATCGAATAACCTAATCACTAGTCTGGAAGTGGTTGGTTCACATTTGGTCATTGGTTTGGGCAAGTACTGTCCAGTCCATCCGCGCTTTTTATTGCTGATTCCAACTTGAATTATTTTGTTACAGAAATGGATCATTTTGGCCAACATCATAACTTTCAGTAATTGATTTTCATTTTAGATCATTAGGCAAAAAAACAAGTGCAGAGGACATTAGAATATTGGTTAATGAAAAGAAAGCAAATGTCCATATTTTGGTTGGCAATATTGTAAAATACATAAATAAAGTGTGTCATATTAGTTCAGTTTCGTCAAGTTGTGCAAAATCGCCAACAAAAATGAAGAGCCCCCTTAGTTTTTGAAGTTTTGGTACAAAAGCAACCCATGCACCCAAGGAAAACCAACCCATGGGTTGGGTTGGTCAGATTGATGGTTTGGATGCACTCCCCTACTTCCACTGTGTCCATTTCATTCTTGTCATGACTCTTGAATGATTGCTAGAGTTTGGAAGTTATTCTAGTATTCAGCCACAGTCTAGTTGAAAGGAAATGGACCATCCTTTGGGAAGGGTGTTTGTGATGCATGCACACATACATGTACAAGCTCATACTTGAGGCATAGGGTGCATCAAGCATACAAGACTTGCTTCAAGCAATGCAAGGTGGTAGGTCCAATGGCGTTGAGGCTACTGAGCATGCATCTATGATGGTATTATAATGATAGGCTAGATTTACGAAGGGATCTTTCAAAAAGACACTTATAAATAAATGGAGGTGGCTTAATTTGATACAGATCTTCCTTATGACAAAAAAATACTTTGCAATCTACCGACCATGTGTAGAAGCTAACTTCTAAAGTGAGTAAAATAATTTTGGTTTTGAAATTTGTACACGCCATATACTATATATGATATATATATATATATAAACACACACTGCTGATTACATGTTGTTCTTGGTGCTCTATGTGGTGTAGCCCACACAACAGCAAACAAGATACCGGAAATCTCCTTATGCTCCGTCAGATGGGGAAGGTATGCAGTGATTGCTGAAATTCCGTTAAGCTCTACGGCTCATTCTAAGAGCTCTTCCTTACCATATCATATATGTATATATATATATATTTATATAAACTCTTGCTCTCTTTTTGTAGATGGAGCAAGTGCTCCGTCTGAGGATGGAACTGCCAATGTATGAATGAGACTGCTGGTGCTCATAATCTTGTAAGGACTGCTGATTGTTATTCTGATACCTACATAGGTAATGTGTACTTCTATGTTGTTCTCCAGAATAAAGTTGGTGAAATATTTCTTGTAAGCCTAAAGGAACAAACAACAATGATGCAGTTGAGATTTATGGAGCTTTATTTTCGGCTGTAGTGTGTTTTCCTGATGCGGGACATTGTTGCCTATTTTTTGGTAAATGAAAAAAAGAAAAAAGAAAAAGATGCTTACTAATGACTTGCAAGGTAAATTTTTTTTTTTTTTTTGGTGCTGTTCTTGCATGTTATTCGGGTGTCTGATCGTATCAAATGAACAGTCCTCTACATCCCTTCTTTTGATATTGAATTTGAGAGATTTTTTCAAATCACATAATACTAGATGTTCCGAACAGGTTAGAGGAGCTTCCTCCAAACTACCATGTGTCTAATTGGAAAAATTACCTGGTCTCTTCTCTTGCCCAAATGCTCAAGAAATGCGTGATAGTTTTTTAAATTCTCACATGCTTGACAGACACTTTATCAAATTTATGGACCAATTAGGAGAACTCTTGCCTTCTATTCCTCATTCTTATCCTACAAGCTTTCCCGAGCCCTTTGTTCCTATATGTGAGGGGTTAAAATACATAGGCTCAAAATGGTTCTCAAGGCCTAACCCATCAAAGGGTCATCACTAGGAGACAAAATAAGGGAGGGGACAAGGGAAGGCAAGGGAGAAAATAAGTGATTTGACATAAAGTAAAGAGAAGTGACATAAAGCAAGGAGACCAGGAGATAAAAGGGGCAAGTGCCTACGGTCTTAGGGACTTTTGACCTGGGGGGGATTTGGAAGGATTTTTGGCCAGGCTTCTTCGGCTGCTTCTTCAACCTCTAGACAGAGAGCTCTAGAGAGAACATCTTCTTCAGCAAGTAGATCTCTAGCTTCTATTGTACAGTGAGAAATAAGAGGTTATGAGAGACTGTAAACAAGCTTATTATAGTGAAATATCTTTTCCCTAAACTCCCGTGGATGTAGATCTAGTACCGAACCACATAAATCTGTATCTATCTCTCTTTTTTTTCTCTACATTGAAATACTGTTTACTGTCATGGATGTACGCACACACACCATAAAGCCGCACCAAATCATCAACGGGAGCTCCACACCTCACCAATCGAGACCCAGCCCACATCAGCGCATCCAATAATGGATCTTTCTCCCATTTCGGGCTGTGCCATTTTTGGACATTAAACGCTATACATATCGGAAATTTAAGTTTTATTAACAAACATACTGCGTCAGAGTTTCATGGGCTGCGTTCACAAAAAGAAAAAAAAAAAAAAGAAGCAAAAATACTATTCAAGGTCGTCCAAAGGTTACTCGTATCAAATGAACAATGAATGCATTTTATTCGACTTGCAGATCGAACAGAACTTATCTTTGAGGTTCAAAAAGGAAACTGGTTTTCAACAAACAACATTGATCAAAAGGGTAATTTTTTCAAGTGTTGGGTTGAGCAGAGCTTTATTACAATCTCTCAAATCAAGCTGATTGCGTTCTTACTATAAATTATTCCATTCCCATCAAAACAATATTACATTAATTAATTAGCACACACAAAGGGTAATTAATTCACTAACATTTTAAACCACACCAAGTAAAAAAGCAGGCCTTGACAGATCATTCTCAAAACCCCGAAAACCCCAAACGCCAAGATTTCCAAAAGGGCATGTCAAAGCGACAAGCATATAACATTCTCGACAATGGCAACAACAACTTGTTATTGCTATAAACAAATGCATCGACTCAAATTTAAAGGGGACGCGCATCTTTTCAAAATCTCGAATGATATTAAAAACACTCCCAAATGGTGTAACAGCCAGTTAGAAATCTCCGAGTCCTTGCAACGACTATCAGAGGGAACCAATAAGGCATAATAGACTAATCACAGAACCCCTTCAACACATTATGCCCTTAAATACCCAAGCTAAGTCTGCTTACTTTCAATCTAAAAGGAGAACATTTGGTGGGGGAAAAAGAGAAATATGCTAGTTCTGTCATGCAAAAATATCTGGGACACAGAAAAACCCATCCTATAACTGAAATCATATCTACACGAATCCAGATCAGTACAATGAGCACCATATTAATCATTCTACCAACCATAATCGAAGGAACCTGAAAGGTTCGCACAAATTCACGAACTAACTAGAGTCTTTGATATCAATTCAGGTTGAAACGTTATGTATAAAATAAATACGGTCAGGGTGAAAAATTTCATAAACCAACATGTCCAGAAAGCGGCAGAAGGACCACATAAAATCCAGCAAATGGGTTAAGTGTGTTGTTTGAAAAAAAAAAAAAAGCACACACACACACACACATACTAATCTCTACTAAGTGGACAGCTAATATTCAATCAAACAATTGCACAATAGAATACCCAAAATCACACAAAATAACCAAAAACTCAGTTAACATGGAAGAACATCATAAAAGTGTCAAGGGAGTTGTGTCAATGCACAGAACAAGAAGATGTATTGACTAGCCGGGGAAAGTGAATTGCCACAATGTAGCAACCAAACTATGTGGACCTATTATTACATTGGGGGGAGATAAAGATAAGATTTCTTGGCACCCTTCTAAAAAAGGAAAGTTCACCGTCCGCTAATTCTACAAGTCCCTCAGTATGCAAAATGTAAGTCCATTTCCATGAAAGAGCATTTGGAAGACAAAGACACTCCTAAAGGCAATCTTCTTAGTATGAACCACCTTCAAATCATTGTCATGGATTGGTGTTGCAAACTTGCATATGCAAAAAGAGTTGGAAGTCCGTTGATCACTTGTTACTTAATGGCGAGATTGCCATGACCCTTTGGAACGAATTGGGTAATCCACAGGTTGCAGCAATCTAGAAGATGGTTGCACTATGCCTATTGGGGTGTCTTTGGCGGGAGAGGAACAAAAGAAGCTTTGAAGATCATGAGAGGTCAATGGAAGAGCTTAGAACTTTCTTTTTTAATATTTTACCCCATTGGTTAATTATAATTTATTTTAATGACATGAATTTTCATGAATTTCTTCTATCACTAGATCAACATGCATAGGTGACACTCTTGTATAGGTTTTATGTACTTGTGGTCTTGCCTATTCTCACTATCAATAAGTTTTTATTCCTTTCGATTAAATAAAGAATCTCCTTTCAATAATCCAAATGAAATCACCCAAAAAGTAGGAAGGAAAATAATAGAAGACTTGAGCAGAGAAGCGATAATAAGGTAAACTTAAAAATCTGAGGCTGCTGGAGAGAATTTATTCATGTAATAATTGGTAGAAGTAAAAACTCATCACAAAAATGATTCAATGACCTTCATGAATCTATTGTTTATGACTCTATTGATTACAAAACTAAAAGGCATGAGTTGAGAAACCAAGAAGAAATGCATTAGGAAAACTAAAAGACTTTTACTAACTTAATGAAAGTACTAACTTCGTAGATATACTATTTTTCATCTAATAACTATAACTTATATTAAAAATATTATTAAAATTTTATTTCATAAGATAATGGGAGAGTAGATGATGTGGTTCAAATAGAATTATTGTTAACATAATGGAGAGTAGATGACGTGTTTCTTGGTTTATTTTTTTTAGAATTTCTGTGCATTGTTTCCGACAAACATAAAATATCAGGATTTGCAGTCTGGCAGCAACCCCAAACTATACATACACGTTCAGCTCAATTTTTACAACCCTCAACACTCAAAATATCTAGGGGAAGAAATGAAAACAGATTTTGATGGTCGAACTTTTCATTATTCAAGGTCAGCCCAACCGAGACTAAGAACTCCATAGATACAACGACAACAATTCCGATAATAGGAACAGAACACTTCAACAGAGAAGCGGTAATAAGGTAAGCTGAAGAATCTGACACTGAAATAGAGAACGTAATCATGGAACAGTTGGTACAGGTAAGAATTCATCAACCAATTATTATGATGCAAAAAATGATATAAGCTGACACCCATCCATTGAACAGGGTGCTTTATTGCCTGTAAACAGGCCTCCTTATCCTCAAATTAATTTCTTAAGAAAAACAAAAACAGAGAGGAGAAAAGTCCAAAATTATTCTCTTTCACCGCCGTTCATAGCTGCAGATAAGAAGTTGTTTATGCCTGATAAATCATGATTTAAAGAAGAGAAAACAGCACCTATCGTCTCAATTCAGTCAGAAGCCCCTTGAGTCCAAAACCACATATTGCTACGAACCCTCAGAAGAAGCTTCCCTCTCCTTCTCCTTTTCAATGTCCAACTCCCTAAGGGCCTCCTCCTCGGCCATTTTCTCGGCCCTGAGTATTGGCTCGTAGTAGTCGGCGTGAGCCTCCATACACTTCTTCAACGCCCCAGTCACCTCGACGCACTTTTCGACAATGTCCTCCTTCATCTTCTCAGCCTCCTCAATGCATTGCTCCCACGCTATAAAGCTCTCCTTGCAACCGCCCGCCTTCATGAACAAGCAAAACCCACACTCTCCCTCTTCTTCCCCTTCCTCCGCATTTTCCGTCTCCGCTTGGCCCAAATCCTTTTGGATGGCTTCGGTACCTTCGATTGAGGGATCGAGGGGCTTGGTTGAAGCTGAGTTTTCCAGGTCGTCGGTTTTGGGGGTTGTCGATTCGGGGTCTAGGGTTTTAGAATCAGAATCGGACATGCTGGGCTTTGCTGAGTTCGGCGATCAGTCGAGGTTTTGAGAATCGCTGAGGCCAAAGACGAGTAACAGTGGTTGTAGTGTTGCTGCGGCTCGTTGCTGTGGAAGAGAGCGCTCCCCCCATGGCTGATTAAAAACATCCTACTAAAACCCTTCGAGCTCTGCTTTTTTCCTTTTCCTTTTCTTTTTTTTTTTTTTTTTAAATTTTCTTTGCCTTGTAAATTCGTTAACGGTTAAACTCCTGATTTAGATTTCTTGGAGTTTCGTCGGAACTTCGAGAGGAGAATTACGTAATTTAATGAAATCTTCTCATCAATTACTATTTATTATTTTATATTTTATACTTTATGAAAAATATTCTCACATTCAATAAAAATACCTCACATCCTAAAAAAAAGTTATAAATGTAAAGTGTAAGCTTATCGTTTTTCGTAGTTGATTAATGAAAACTCATATTCTCAAATCGATTTGTAGAGCATACATAATAAAATACTTGTATGACATAATTTAATTTGAAAGATAAATTTTAAAATTTAAATTTTAAAAATCAAATTTTATTATTTAAGTGATGTAAATGGTATGTAGAGAAAATACTTAGATTCCCTATTTGTCCAGGCCTACGGCTGGAAAGTAAGCCCATAACCTTTAGCCTAAAGACCAAGAGGGCCACGTCTAGAAAGCCCAAGGAGCGTAACCACATGATAGATAACTATTACAAGGTTGAAACATTGATCCACAAGTGAAGATAATTATCCAGAGGAAGCTAACCCCTATGAAATAGGAGCTATCTTCCCTCCCGATTAGGAAGAGATCAGAGTTAGTGATTATCCTGACATGTCCAAATCCTTCTATAAATAACCTACGAAAGGTAACGAGCATCTTTATTTTCATTTTATATACCTCTATCTCTATACTATTACTGACTTAAGTATCAGAATCTACCCAGGGCGATCAACGCCGCCTCTTAATTACTGCAGGTTATCTGTATAGTTGGTGGTGTGAAATACGTCCTTTACAGTATGTTTTACACACTAGCTTGAAAATAGAATAACTCTCAATTAACAAGTTTTTTTCTTTTTTCCAGGATAGAGTATGTATCTTGTAATTTTTTAAGTGAAAAATTATACTCATTATTCTCATATCACACATAATTATATATTACAACGAAAAATCATGGCTACAATCTATCGCATTGGGTGTTGCATCATAAATCAATAAATCATCAAAACCAAACTTATTCTTATACAAGAAATAATTATTTATAATGAATATGTTTGAATTGTTGCCCCCGAAGCTTCTCGCACCTTATGTGGTAGGTCTTTCCAGTTATCGAAGATTTGAACCCTAGATTAGCCAAGCTATTTGCTACTACTTGATTAATCTCTCAAAATAATAAAGAATTATATTTACAAGCGCGCGTCATGACATACCCTCCACATCACTGATATGATATGATTTAAATTAAATTCTCTTATAAATCAAATTACGGTATATCCATAGCGTAGAAAATGTATCTTCTATATTGACTTATAAGTACTATTACTTCGAAATATCACATCTTCTTTTAAGCGTTCCCATATCTCTTGGGAGTAATGTTACAAACCATACTTTTGTCATACTTTCATCTTATTATATAAAACCTAAAACTTTTAATCATCATTAGATCATCCTTTATACTTTTAAAAGAAAAATTTAAAGATGAGAAGTGATATTTACAATCGTGAAATGTGCAAGTGTAGTACAATTTTTTTGAAAAAGTGAATAAATATAAGATTTACATGAAAAAAAATTAACTTTTTAATAATGGACCTTACTCTTTTTCAAAAGGATTGCTCGACACTTGTGCACTCCATGATTATATCTAGCATTACTTTTCTTGGAGGTACCAAAGGGCAGTTACCGTGATGATGGAGATGGAAGACGAGTCATTTGCAATGCCACTAGGCGGGCTAGGTGCACCAAGGTTAGGAAGGTTGCATGCATGGCTCGGGTGGTGAGGTGATGGGCGTCCAAGACAAGTGCAACTAGAGAAGTTTCAAGTATTGGCCAATCCCTTGATTTTAGGGATTGGATGACAAGATGACAAATCCCTTAATTTTAGGCCACATGTCCTTTAGTTTAGGGATTTATCTATTATCATTTGTTTAAGTTATCTCCTAGCTTATTTCCTTTATTTTAGGTATTTAATTAGATTGTTTCCTTGAATTTAGGAGTTTGATTTATTTTAGGATTAGGAATTCAAAAAGTTTGATTTATTTTGGGATTAAGAATTCAAAGAGTTTGGTTTGTTTTGGAACTAGGAATTGGGGGAGGGCTAGCCAAACCCTATTTCTATTTATTTAGCATTTTGGCTTGTAATTCATTATTATGTTATTTAGAATGAATGAGAATTTTCTATTCGAACATTTAAAAATTGAGTGTTGGCTTGAGTTAGTCTTAATTTTCACCAATTAACCTATTGGAATCTTTGCGTTGCCTTGAGGTAACCCTAGATTCAACCACCCAACATGCCACAAACACGTGAGTGAGAGTGAGGCTTCCATCATTGGTGCTTTCATTGAAAGAATCCAACCCAATGAGAGGAAGCCATGGCCGATCAACAACTAACACATAGGGAGCGAATCGAGAACATTGAAACCACTTTGGAGGCACAACACATCGCTACCAATGAACGACTTAGAAGGTTAGAGGAGGTGCTTTACCAATTGGTAGATCAAATGAGGAATAAAGAGAGAAGGCGCCATAGGAGGAGAGCCCATAGTCCAGAGGGTTCCATTGGATCTAGAAGAAGCCAACGCCGAGAGAGGGTGGATGACTCAGATTCATCTTCTCAAGATTCCTCAAACACTCATGAGGAATCAACATGGGAAAGTGAAGGAGAAGGATGGAATCATGATGAAAGGAGAGGAGCACATAGGGGCGAAGTTCTCAAGCAAAAGATGGACTTTCCAAAGTTCAATGGTGATGACCTGAGCACGTGGGTTAGTAGAACCGAGCAATACTTTGAACACACACATGGAGGGCCATGCAAAAGTGTCCTATACCGCCTACTTCCTTGAGGGGGAGGCTAACCAATGGTGGCAATGGATAAGGAAGACGTATATGGCTTAAAGGAGGGAGCTGAAATGGAGGCAATTTGACAAGAAGCTTTTGAGGAGGTTCGGTCCAACCGAGTATATGGATTACCATGAGACTCTCTCAAAGATCAAATAAATTGGATCTTTAAGGAATTATCAAAAGGAGTTTGAATACTTGTCTACTAGAGCACATGGGTGGTCGGAGAAGGCCTTCATTGGGACCTTTATGGGCAGCTTGAAGAGTGAGTTGGCGGCGGAGGTGAAGCTTAGGAAGCTGAAGACTTTGATGCAAGCTTTGGAGGTTGCACGGATAAAGGAAGATCAACTTCAAGATTTAAAGAAGAGTAGCCGGTTTGAGGTGAGGAAACCATTCCCAATGGTTTCCAAATTCGGTACAAACAAGACCTTTGGCAATGACTTCTCGCCTAGAGGTCCTAGTGGAGGTGCAACAAGCAAAATCAAAACCTTTCTCGCGAGTATGAAGAGGCTATCATGGGAAGAGATGCAACAAAGAAGATAGAAGGGGTTTTGTTTCAATTGTAATGAGAGGTTCACTATGGGCCACAAATGCAAAGTCAAGTAAATCTTTCTCATAGAGGTGGAGTCGGAAGAAGAGGAAGGACAAGGGGAGGAAGAGGAAGGGCAAGAGCAAGGAAAGGCCGAGGGGGGAGACCCTGATATTTCTATTCATGCTTTGGCGGGTGTTGCCGGGCCTAGAACAATGAGAACACAAGCACACATTGGCAAGATGGAGGTAATGGTTCTTGTAGATAATGGTTCGTCTATAAATTTAATCAATTTTAAAGTGGCCGAGAGCTTGGGGTTGCTTATGACTTCTATCACTCCATTTGAGGTCAAGGTAGCTAGTAGAGAGAAATTGATGTGTAGAGAAGTATATAAAAAGGTATGTTCGAAAACACAAGATTTTGAGATTGTGATAGACTTGTATTCTTTACCTATTGTTGGGTTGGATGTTGTGTTGGGTGTGCAATGGTTAGAGGAGCTATGGAAGATAGTGTCGGATTACAAAAAAATGACTAAGAAGTTTATGATGGGGGTAAATGGGTGACCATGAGAATAAATGGAAAATGAGGGTGCAAGGCCGTGGGGCTTAAGGAGATGGAAAAAATCTTGAGGCATGGGGAGTAATGTTTTGCCATCACATTGGCCTCCCAATCGAGGGGCTTGAGTGAGGGGTGTGAAGTGGAAGATAGGGGCTTGGGGAGGGACTTTGGTGTTGAGGTGCCTAGTGATTTAAGTGAGTTGTTGGGGCGATTTTCTAGAGTGATGGAGGACCCGAAAACACTTCCACCCTCAAGGGCATTTGATCATCGCATTCCCTTGAAGGAGGAAGCCAAGTAGGTTAATGTTGCTCCCTACCGGTATGCTTACTATCAAAAAATCGAGATCGAGAAGCAAGTCAATGAGATGTTGGCTAATGGGCTCATTCGGCCAAGCAATAGCCCATTCTCAAGTCCGGTCCTTTTGGTGAAGAAGAAGGATGGCACATGGAGGTTTTGCACCGACTATCGAGCCTTGAATGAGACTACTATCAAGGATCGATTTCCAATTTCGACCATTAATGACATGTTAGATGAGCTTGGAGGTTCTATGTTTTTCTCCAAACTAGATTTAAAGGCCGGATACCATCAAATAAGGGTGCATGAAGGGGACATTCACAAGACGGCTTTCTGAACTCACAATGGCCACTTCAAGTACTTGGTGATGCTGTTTGGTCTATGCAATACTTCTTCAACTTTTCAAGCATGCATGAACCAAATCTTTAAGCCGTATTTGAAGAGGTATGTGTTAGTGTTTTTTGATTACATTCTTGTTTATTCCAAGACATGGGAGGATCACTTGGGGCACTTGGAGGTTGTTTTGGGGGTGCTACTTGACAATTCTTTCTATATTAAGTTGTCCAAGTGTGCATTGGCCAAAGGGAGATTGAGTACTTGGGGCATATGATCTCACATGATGGGGTCAAGGTGGATGCAAGGAAGGTAGAAGCTATGGTGGCTTGGCCCAAACCGAAAACTATCACCGAGTTGAGGGGCTTTCTTGGTCTCATGGGTTACTATAGAAAATTTGTGAAAGACTATACTTCCATTGCAAGACCACTCATTAACATGCTCAAGAAGAATAATTTTAAGTGGAGTGAAGAGGGGGAGAAGTCATTTGAAGCTTTGAAGAAAGCCACGATGACTACACTCGTCTTTGCTATGCCTAATTTTGAGAAGGCATTTGAGCTACACATGGATGCAAGTACTGTGGGAGTAGGGGCTGTTTTGACATAAGAAGGGAGGCCACTAGCCTTCATTAGCAAGGCTCTTGGTGTTCAAAAGAAAGGGTGGAATGTGTATACACCGGAGATGCTTGCCATCATGGAGGCCGTGAGAGTGTGGAGGTCTTATTTGTTGGGAAGAAAGTTCTTGATAGTCATGGATCAATAACCTTTGAAGCATCTTTTGAAGCAAAGGATCACTACTTTGGATCAAAATAGGTGGGTATCCAAACTCATTGGTTTTGAATTTGAATTGGTGTATAGGCTAGGTAGGAAGAATTGGGTGACTGATGCCCTATCAAGGAGGGAGGATGGTGAGGTATTGGAGGTCTTCTCGAATCCTTCATGGGGGGTTTGGGATGAGATTAGAGAGGGACTAAAAAATGATCTAAAGTGTAAGGAGGTGATGGAAAAGCTATATGTGGATGCTAAGGGAGTAGAAAATTATGAGATGAGTGATGGGCTTTTAAAATACTAGGGGAGAGTGGTGGTGTCGAGTGTGGGTGAGCTTAAAAGGAAAATCTTGAACCACTTTCATGATTCCAAGGAAGGGGAATATTCGGGGGTGTACCATACTTGAGTAAGGGTGACTAATTTATTTTATTGGGATGGTATGAAAGGAGAGGTGATAGAGAATGTGAGGAGGTGTGACACTTGCCAAAGAGTGAAGAGTGAGAATAGCAAGCCCAAGGGGTTGATGCAACCCTTACTGATCCCTACTCACACTTGGGAGGATGTCACTATAGATTTTATGGAAATGTTGTCACTCTCAAATGGTTGTGATGGGGTGCTAGAGGTGGTGGACCGCTTGACCAAGTATGCACACTTCATTGCAATGGTGCATCCATACACGGTCAAGACTATTGCTAAACTTTATGTGGATCAAGTGATGAAGTTTCATGAGATGCCGAGAAACATAGTGACCAATAGAGACTGTGTCTTCATGAGCAATTTTTGGAGGAAGTACTTCAAGATGCATGGGACAGAGTTGGCCCGAAGTTCAACCTATCACCCCCAAACCGATGGCCAAACGGAGGTGACCAATCGGACTCTTGAGCAATATCTTAGGTGCTTTGTGCACCAATACCCGAAGAAGTGGGAAGAGCATTTGGCATGGGCTGAATTTTGGTATAACACATCATACCACTGGTCTATCAAGATGACACCATTTGAGGTACTTTATGGGAGACCACCATCGGTGCTTGTAGCCTATGAAACGGGAGAGTTCACCAAATGATTTGGTGGTATGGAGCTTAGAGAGAGGGATGAAGTCTTAAAGGAACTCAAGAAGAATTTAGCACGTGCTCAAGACCAAATGAAGAAACACTTTGACAAAGGGAAGAGTATGGAGTCTTTTGAACTGGGTGGGTGAATATTTCTCAAGTACCTACCAAGAGAGCACAAGGCACTATCCAAATCAATATTGAGCAAGTTGAGGCTAAGTATTTTGACCCATATCAAATATTGGAGAAGTGTGGACAACTTGCATACAAGCTAGACCTACCGGTCGGGATTCACATTCATCTTATTTTTCATGTCTCATGACTAAGGAGGAAGGTTGGAGATCCAACCAAAGTGGTGAGTGAGATGCCCGTGGCAGATGAAGAGGGAAGAATGACAATCCAACCTAAGAAGATCATGGAGTATAGGCTTGTGAGGAAGGGTGGCCAAGTAAGAACCGAAGCCTTAGTTCAATGAAAGGGGTTTCCAATCAAGGATGCTACATGGGAGAGTGTTCGGGTTCTCAAGGAATAATTTCTAGATTTGGATCTTGAGGACAATGTCGGTCTTGAAGGGGGGATGATTGATGGAGATGCAAGACGAGCCATTCGCAATGCCACTAGGTGGGCTAGGTGCGCTGAGGCTAGGAGGGTTGCATGCATGTCTCGGGTGGTGCGGTGATGAGCGTCCAAGACAAGTGTAACTAGAGGAGTCTCAAGTGTTAGCCAATTCCTTGATTTTAGGGATTGGATGACAAGATGACAAATCCCTTAATTTTAGACCACATGTCATTTAGTTTAGGGATTTATCTTTTATTAGATTGTTTCCTTAAACTTAGGAGTTTAATTTGTTTTGGGACTAGGAATTGGGGGAGGGCTAGCCAAACCCTACTACTATTTATTTGGCCTTTTGGTTTGTAATTCATCATTATGTTATTTTGAATGAATGATAATTTTCTCTTATAACTTTTAAAAATTGAGTGCTAGGTTGAGTTAGTCTTAATGTTCACCAACTAGCCCATTGGAATCTTTGTGTTACCTTGAGGTAACCTTAGATTCAACAACCTAACATGCCACAAACACGTGAGTGAGAGTGAGGCTTTCATCACGTGGCCATGCAGCCATTCAGTGATTCAACCATCACTTTTGAGTCGACTCTACCTCATTAAATATCAAATAATTCAACTAAATGCACAACTTTCAACCCCTATATTAGTTCCCTTTCTTTTCACAAAGGCATCATATATAGACAAAGGTTTAACTTTGTTTATCGTAGAGACAATCTCAGACTACATCATCTTGATTTAAAATTGAGCAGACAGTCCCATGCTCTCTAATTTACCCTCCATTCTTGTCTTTCATCTTCTCACCTAAAGTATATATACTATCCACTTCGAAAGCAATCTTTTCTTCGTGAAGCCACAGTTTTAATTCGATTCTTCCATGCATGTCTATTGGGGTACCTGTATCCCAAGCTTATCACCAAAAATTTTTTATTTTCATGTGCGCTTCGTATTTATAATTTCTGAGACAAATTTTAACTTTCACATATCCTATAACAGGAAAAAAATACATCAAATTATTAAAAATCAGTTATAATCACTCAAATAAGGTACTTTTAGAGTGTGATTTTAAGTGCACAAGTCATTGGCAATCAAGAGTAGAACATGAAATCCAACTTGTCCTGAAAAATTCTCAATCGCCAAGTGATCTGGTTGGTTGGTTTAAAGGGAAAGACGATACTATTCCTGTGTTTACATATTTGCCAGAGACAATGTCCATTTATTGGGAGTTAGCAGAGTATTTAACACTCCCTCAGCCCTGGAAAAGGTTAAAGATTAGCATGCACCTTGACAATCCAAATAGGATTTTGTGCATTGGTGAATGAAGAATCTGTGTACGGCTTTGTGAGGAACCATTGATACAAAACTTTCTCTAAAGTATTTTCTTCAACACCTTTTCAAGGTAAACCAAAAAAATAAAAAATAAAAAAGAAATGAAGTGATCTAGCCAGAGCCTGCACTGTATTTAGACGGGGTAAGAACCACAGATCGTTCTGGCTTTTAGGGATTCTTCCTTCAAGTTCACTAGCATTATATCGTATATAGTTTTCTTGGACTATAGATCATTTCCAGAGCAAATGCATATTAGCCTCATGGCTTTGTTTGAGAAGTATTGTTCATCATGTTGATGCTTAATCATCTTTGTCATCATCATCATCTTCTATTTCATCATCATCTTCATTCTCATTGTAACTGAAAGGAAGTGGCACTGACTTGAATGCACGGTATTTGCCAACATTGTTTAGGTGCTCATTTTCCAACCTGATTGAATAAACCCCCAAAGTTGAAGCACAAACAAATTAGGAACATACACCTCTTGATCAGTATGTCTGTCAACATTTTGTGCGAAATTTAATCATTGTATATATAGTCCTTTAGCCATTTATCACTCCTGAGCTTAAGAGTAGTGGTTAGATAATCTGTGTGTGCTTTAATGATGGCAACTCTTTGACCTTTTGGTATTTAGTATCCACCACATTCAAATTAAAACAAACTAATAACTTGGGATAATTTTATTAGAACTTTAGAATGAAAGCATCTTCTACACATAAACACCCTGATCTCGGAGAAGGATACCTGAAGAAGCTGCTCCAAATGCCACGGCAAATAATTTCTAGGCATGACATTGTGGTTGTTATGGTCATCTTATGAAGGGACTGCATTCTAAATCCTAACACCAATTGCATCCAAGCAAGTCGCAGTACTATATTCAAGAACTGCAAAGAAAGGACCACAAACAAATTGGATAATTACTAGGAAATGACAAAAGAATTTACATATCATTCACATCAAGAGACTTAACAATACCATAGCTGCAAAGTAGACACTCTTTCTGGAAATGAGAAGTTTATCTCTCAATAATCTGTTCCTTGATTGCCTTTGCAGAAGCCCCCAGTCAACAACTATATCCCAATATGTATTCATTGTTACTGCAATGGCAGAGCTGACTAGAGCAAACACCATCCAGGCTATTCTCTTCTTTAGCTCAAAAGCTGTTCTAATAATAACTGCAACAATGGTTGAGAAGTACTTCAAACCATTGTAACCATGCATTGCATCTTTGTCTTCGTAAAATCGACGAATGCACTACAAAATGAGTTGACTATCTGTCAATATGTTGTCCATTTTTTTAAAATGCAGTTAGTTGAATGTTACAATGTTGTAAAAAAAATGTTTCTTACTCTTCCAGTTATTTAGTCCTAAAATGCAAATGGATGAGCATTACATAGTCGGATGTAGATCCATTTTGGCATCTGAATGAGATCATATTTTGAACAATCTTCTATAACTTGGGGACAAAAATGTTCTTAAGGTGCTCCATGACCC
>QEOT01008367.1:47491-61004 GCA_003123785.1 Pterocarya stenoptera | reverse complement strand
TTACATAGTCGGATGTAGATCCATTTTGGCATCTGAATGAGATCATATTTTGAACAATCTTCTATAACTTGGGGACAAAAATGTTCTTAAGGTGCTCCATGACCCCTATTTATGTTTTCTAGGATTGAAATTATACAAGCTTCGATGGATACATGATTGATGCAATGATAATTGCAGTCTAAATCTGGATCATCAGATTGAGTGAGTGAATGCACAAACCAGCAGTCTAGCCACTGTTAAGGACAAACAAACAAATTTGAATTGATAAAAGAAGCCAGTGGTGCAAGTTGAACAAAGAAATCAGCATGACGTAAGGATTTTCGTATCCCAAGAATAAAATTATCCTCTGAACTAGTCAGAAAATCACCAACGTATGCTGAGGATAAATAGTACAGAAAGTAACTCAATAATAGTTGTTGTACTATATGGCACATATTGAGTGAAATACGTATATAGAGAAAGTAGGCTGATGCAGAGAGTGAAGTAGAGTGGTACGGTATAAGGGTATTATTGGAATTTCCTAATACCTCTATACAGCTAGGGTTAGTATAAATACATATTATATAACCCTACTTTGACAGTTAGTGAAAATTCAGCTCTTCGCTCTTATGGATGTAAACATACTGCCGAACTACGTTAAATTTATGTGTTTTTGTTACTTTCTCTCTTTTACGTTTTGTTTATCGTAATTGCCGCATGTAGCACAACAATAGTACTTATAGTAACCTCATAATTTTTGTAGTCTCATGTACAGTTCCACCATACATGCTAAAAAATAAGGAAAAGAGTAAGTTTGATGTTACCTGTAGGAAGCGCAGCCAATATGGTATAACTGCAACAATGAAATAGAAGGTATTATATACTTCATGACGATGACACCTATTTTGTCTTCTTGAGTATTCTCCCAATCCATAGTAACATATGTACAACTCAAAGCTCCTAAAAGCCTGAACCTGAGGTAAAACAACCACAAACAACATAACAAAAATAGAAATTAATAGATCCTAAATTTTTGCAGCCATTGAAATCATGGGAATGTAAAACCTGGCTGGTAAGCTGGTCTGCCAAGAGAAAATCTGGTAGGGTAACCTGCAAAGAAAGAAAATCAAGGATGGTGTCCAATTCATCTTAGCAATGTTATGAAGTTATTGACATTCTATTACCGGGTAGAGAGGGGCACATATACAGCGGAAAACACGTTTAATGAAGAAGAAGCGACTTGAACGGTATATAATGTTGAAAGGGCAGAAGGTGATCACAAGCACAAACTGCACACAGAAATTCTGAAGTTAAAATCTGAGAAAGTTTTGTCATATGCATGTGTTAAGATATAAAATAAATAATAAAATCTACCTCTTTTCATAAGCTTTAGTTTTTGAGATATTTTCACATGGTATCAAAGTATAGGTCTTGAGTTCGAATCCTGACTCTACACTTTATCCTATTTAATTAAATATTTCATTTATTGGATCTACTTATTAGAGGAAAGTCTGGCCTATAAGTGAGAGAGAGTATTAAGATATAAACTAAATAATAAAATTTATATCTTCCCATAAGTTTAAGTTTTTGAGACAAATGGTGATTTCACAGTATGTAATTAGAGCATTAAGCTAAAATTTTGTAACAACCTAGAGAAAGTCCAAGCCACTTCTAGGCTTATACTCTAAAATGACAAGTTAATGTTATGATTTGAGCTTCTCAGAATCATTATAAACTGAAAAACTCCTCATGCCTAGACAATGTGGGATCCTATTCACTACCATTTCCCTCCTATATAAGTATTACAACTTTGGCGAGAAAGATAGGCAACAGTCATGTACTCTTGTAGCAGGAATTAGATGTAACAATCAAGTTCAAGGCACTCTAGAAGACAAAGCTTTTCTACTTCATAAATCTTACAGTGACCAAGCTCAGAGGAACCATTTTAGAGACCGTCTTGTAGCCATGAGCACTTGAATCCATGTCCAGATGCAAGTTTGCTAGGAAACCAGCTGATGCAAGTACTGCAAGACCGGTGCTGAGGAGGAAAACTTCTCGGTAGCCCAACTCAGTCCCTCGCTTGAAACCAAATATAAATGGATAGTTGACATGATAACGCCTCCAGAAGTATATGTTTGCAGCATACATGAGCATATGTAGTACAGCATATGCAAATAAACTGCAAGGAAATTTACTTGTATTAAAGAAAAAGCACAGCCTTGGAAGAAAGTTTTTGAAATTTTTCTATGTACGTTAAAATTTACGTGTATAGTGGGAAAATGTTTTCCATGTACTGTGTTCCCTCCTCCTTATTCATCAGATTACCAGCGTCTATTCTTAAAGCAATAGCAACTAGTAGAGCAATTGAACAACCTGAAAAGAAGCCTAAAATAAACATGAAAAAATAAAAGTTAGTCAATGCAGGCTGCAGAACCAGAACTACAAGTCATCCTTGCAAAATCATTTTTTGACAAAAACTTACCAGAAAGAAATGTCACACTGTGCTTTTCTCTTTTTGCTTTTGGCCTCAATGACTCCATGCCCTTTCTACGATTTGAGTTTGAAAAGTTCTTGATGAAGATGGCTTCCACTCTCTCCAGGAGACTAGTAACCTACAAGTAAATAAAGTGATTAAACTACCTAAAGAGAGCTATACTTTTGTTTTGGATCCATTGAAGTTTGATTTGGCCCCTACCTACACAACAGATCAAGGTAACTCTATCCTTTGTAAATTGTTATCTCTTCGAGATGGTCATATTCTGAGTCAAAGCAATTGATTATTGAATTCTGCTTGTGGATGTGAATTAATTAAACATTTTGTTTGTGAAAAATATTCCAACCAGCAAAGGACAGTGCTGTTTGGATAGTAAGTTGAGATGAGATAAGTTGAGATAAAAGATGAAAGTTGAATAAAATATTATTATAATATTATTTTTTTAATATTATTATTGTTTTGAAATTTGAAAAAATTGAATTGCTTATTATACTTTGTTTAAAAATTTGAGAAAGTTGTAATTATGAGACAAGATGAGATGAAACATTTCTTGTATCCAAACCCTAAGGCAAAGCAAGATTTTTAGCACCAGACCTAAATCAGTGGGCTATGCCTATTTTTCTCATTAATAAAGTTCTCCTTTATTGATAGAAAAAAAAATTATGCATTTCAATATCTAATAAGTAGACACAGGCAAAAACAGGGGGAAAATGTTGGATGGAATAACTGAAATCCAAGAAACCTCATCAGAATTGCCAAGGTAAGAGTTATCCACTATTTTCATGTATGATCTGGCTGCTCTCCTTGATGTGATCTGCATCAGTTCAATAAGTTAAAAAGAAAACTATTTGTAATTGAAATGCAACCATAATTTTTAGTGACTTAAAAACAGAAACACTTTAAGTTTATGTCTGACCTTTTCGTACTTTTTCATTATCTTGGAAAATGCTGAAAGGTTCATAAAACTGGTTCATCCATTTGAAAAAAAAAAAAAAATTGAATAAGTACCTAAAGTTGTACAACATAAAAGTCAAGACCTTATCTTATGTGCCTGCACAAACAATTTATCACCTATAGTGCTTTAGAAGACACAGCTTGTTGTAGAATTCAATGAACGCATGCCTCAGTTGTTCTTCAACTCTTCTTAGTTCCTCCTTATTAAAACTCAAGTCCTGTTCTTTGGAATCCTTGAAAACACCTCTTATGGTTGAAATTGGCGAGTTAAGTGTGTTGTTAATCTTCACGTGATCAAGAATTTTTAAAGGATCTTGTTGGTAGTCATTCCTCACCTGCTCTCCATGATCAGTACTACAACCGGTGGTGCGTGCTGAATTGAGTTCTTTCTCAGCAGTAGATTCGTCTTTTTTATGATCATAAATTGTATCTACTTCAGGAGTCAAACCCATATGCTCCTTTCCTGTACATTGGCGGTAAGATTGTCCATTCAAAGAATCGCATGATCTCTCAAGTAAATAGAGTTATTTTGATTATGAATGAGAACTATATCACTACTAGTCCAAGTTTATTCTTCTAGCTGATGATTATTGCTCAAATGAACTCTCAGACTTATAGCCATAGGCCTAATTCACGTGCAATATTTGGCAGTAAATCGTGCAATAGGAATAACATGGCCTCCACACTTCACTCACAGCGCTGCTTGTGATGTTTTAGACCGAAGAAATTCATGGGTCTAACTCATCTCATAAAATTGGTTCTACAAGAGAGGATTGTTCATTCCTTATAAACATGTCCAAGACTTTGTTCACAGGCAATGTGGGATTATTCCTCAACATCCTCTCTCACGTGCACGCTAGTATTTTTTTTTTGGTCTTCGTCAAGGGATAAGTAGTGTGAGCCCACATTCTTCCTGTAGCAGGCTCTGATTCTATGAAAAAATTCACGGGCTTAACTCATCTCATAAAATCGATTCTACAAAAGACGATTGTACATTCTTTATAAATATGTCCAAGACCTTGTCTATAGATGATGTGAGATTATTCCTCAACACAGACCAAGTTCACCAGTTTTGTAGGATGTGTAGCAGACTATAAAGAAGCAACAAGCTGCTCTTTTAACTGCTCTGAATAAAGCACAATCCAAAACTTTTGTGAACTTTGTCATGATATGTCAAACATCTTCCTAATTTAGCAAAAAAATTACCTAATTGATGGTGTTCCCTAAACAGTACGATAAGTGGTGAACATATATCTTTCCCTTTAGGTACAAAACAGATTTCTTTATTTTACCAATTGATAATGGCTCACTTGCGGTGTAGAATCTTTCAATAGTGTTCCTCTTCTTTTTATTACTCCTAGAGATAATATTGACATGGATCATGGATGTCTGTCTTCCATAATTAATATCTACGGGCAAAACATTCTCAGATGGTATTAGGACTGGCATAGCATTTACCTGAACTCTTATCTCCCTTTGAAGTGATGTTAGTTGGGGGCATCCTCAAAGCAGCATTGGAAAGACTACGTCTCTTTAAATTAGAGCGATTAAGATGAGGGTTCCGCACCTTGATCCGCAATGCAATGAGAGCATCCATTTGTTTATTCAACAGTGTAGCTTCATGAATTAGAGCCTTCACCTTGTCCTTGTAGAAAGTGTTGACCTTGTTGAGCTGTTCATCAAGTTTTGCGAAAAACATCGTCTCGACACCTCCTCCATCCTCCGACCGACCGAGGAACATGGTCTTGTATATCTTTTTGGAGCCATCTCGCTGTAACGTGTCAACATCTATAACTTGGTTCTCGACGTCCGTTTTACTTTGATTAAGATTGCTAGATTGCAGGTGTTGCGCACTGAAGGGAGTACTGTCCATGAATGTCTGCTTCTGCTGTGAGGCTCTGTTGTGCAGTGCAGGATGCGGGAGGCTCTGCTTGTAACGCATTACCTCTCTTAGTATTCTTTTGAGGCCATTATAGTCCATATACGCTTCTGTCCACTCGGGCACCTTTTGTTTCTTGAACTCTTTCCCGAACTTCATCTCAAGGACGTTTCTGCTTTGTGGGTTCTTTCTCCTTTCTTGCAAGAGTTTGCTTATTTTCTCTGTTGAATTCCCTTCAAACATCAATACAAAGAAGTATATATTAATTGTCACTTAAGAATCCACTTTAAACAAAAGGAGAATAACGTGATGGTATTAAGGAAACTCTTTTTCTTGCACATTCAAACAAAAAAATGAAAATTCTTGCAGAGAGTAGGCGAACCAAGAACCCAAGAAAACGAGAGAGAGAGAGAGAAGTCTCAGCAGCGTCGGGGGAGTGTCTTTTTGTATGCAGAAGAAGTACCATGCCCTCTCAGTTAAGACAGCTACGCTGATTTTCGAGGTGGTGATGCTCAAGAATCAAGTGGTTCTGAGACCACAGCATGCTGATAGTCTCTACCAATCCGCGCTTTGGTTTGTCTACGAGATCGGTACATTTCTACATCTCATCGGCAGGAACAGAGATATGCTCAGTAGGCTACTGAGTAGTGTATTTCATCCCGCATTTAGTGCTTGCGGTGTAGCACTGAACTACCAACGTAGGCTTGACGCGTGTCTTTCTTGAAAAATAATTATATATTTATATTAGGCGAAACGGTTATTGGCTGACCAGGTTTTCCGAGACGCTGCTGCTGCCTCGTATCCGGGCTTACCTCGAAAGCTACATCTGTTAAAAGGTAACAAAGATCACTAGCCGGGTTTGGATAAAAACTTCGGAATTTGGATGAGATGAAAGAATATGTTTTAAATAATAGTTAAATAAAATATTATTAAAATATATTTTTTAGTATTATTTTTATTTTAAAATTTAAAAAAATTAAATTGTTTATTATATTTTTATATAAAAATTTAAAAAAGTTATAATAATTGAGATAAGATGAGATGAGATATGAGTTTTGTGTAAACAAACAGACCCTAACAATTTATTTACAATTATGAATTAAAATAATATATATTTTAAAATTTAAGTTTGACTTTTGTTTTGATTTGATGTTTTTAAATATTTAAAAAATATTATTTTATTAAGAATGGTAAAGTAATTGTAATTACTTATCGTCCTACACTACATATTTTACATATTTTAAAATTATTAATTATTAATTATTATTATTTTAGTTTATTCTTGTTAAATTAATTGATTTGTTCTACTTATCATCTATACACTACATACTTATTATAAAAAAAATAAAATTAAGTATGATGTGTGGTGTGTTAGGATGATAAGTATAAATAATTATTCATTTCTAATAAGGTGAAGAAGAAAAAGCCTCCTCAATGCTCCTCACTTCTATACGCTTTCTATATTTAGATGAATTGAAATAAAAATTAAATAAAATATTATTAGAATAATATTTTTTAATATTATTGTTTTAAAATTTGAAAAAATAGAATTATTTATTATATTTTATGTGAAAATTTTAAAAAATTATAATAATAAGATGAGATGAATTGAGATTACTTTTCAATACAAAATCCAAACGGGGCTGTTCAAGCTATGCTGGCTTAATTTTCCTAGAGTCAAATTTATCGTCATGCTACATTGTATATTCACGATCAATTCATATAAGTTGGTAAGTTTACAAAGTGAAAATAGTAGAATAAATTTAACTCATTTGATAATAGTAGTAGGAATGGAACCAAAAGAGCCCAAATAATTTATGATTAATACAAAGTTTTCGATAGAAAATATTTACCCATTTGGTTTTACATATAGTTTCAACCCATCTCATCTCATCTTAACATACAAACACTATTAACAAACAAAAACTTTTCAATTTCAAATTTTCAAATATTTAAAATTTTTCATCTAATCATTACAACTTTTTCAAACTTCTAAATAAAATACAAAAAATAATTAAAAAATTTCAAATCTTAAAAACAAAAATGATATTAAAAAATTATATTCAAATAGTATTTTAATTTTATAATATTTATATTAAATTTTTTCTCTCAAATTTTTCAAAACTCCATAAAACATCTTAATTCAAATCATTTTATTACTATTCATAGTTTTTTTTTTTTTTATCTCACTTTACTTCATCTCATCTGTGTAACCAAACGAGGCCTAAGCCCCTTAAATTTTCCTCAAATCCATGAGTTATTAAGTATCTCCAGTTAAGCTTGAGCCATTTGCAAAAGATCATGATTTTCACTGGGCTTTTAATTCAAATGCTTTCTATAA
Organism: Pterocarya stenoptera; assembly: GCA_003123785.1. NCBI lineage: Eukaryota > Viridiplantae > Streptophyta > Magnoliopsida > Fagales > Juglandaceae > Pterocarya > Pterocarya stenoptera. The sequence continues at coordinate 53,357 of QEOT01008367.1, read as the reverse complement.
TGTTTGGACCCAAACTATATGCCGACAACATTTAATATTGTAGAATCTGCAAAATCTGTCAATTTTTGTCTAAATTATAAATTGTTTGGATTAAAATGTGAGAAACGGTGATGTTAGGTTGCCCTCCAAATGTGTCCCCAAAAGTGCCCTTAGTGCATTTTTTTTAATTGTTAAATATTTAAAAAAATAAAAATACACTTATAGGCCACATTTGGAGGGCAACTAAATTTTATAAAAATGCCCTCTATTTAAAACAAAATTGCAAAAACAGTTGTCTCTATCACAACTCATTGAATTATCCACAGACCCATATTCACCGGATGAGGTTCTCAGGATAATAAAACATTTAGGTGGGGGGAAAAAAAAGAACCGGCTCAATGTAATCTGCATTCCTACGAGAAAGAAGTATAAAATCCAACCACTCCATGAATGATGTTGGAAACTGGAAAAGGTTAAAACCCCGGCTGAGAATTTGATCATCTGGTTGCATCATTTTGCTCATCGACACTTCCTCTATTTCCACTGCAACAGTAGAAGTGGGGCAGCTTGACCCGACCACAGCCCCTGCAACGGAGCATTATAAATTGGGAAAAAAAAAGAAGATTGATCGTCAATACAAACATACTTATTACATATCAAACTAAGTTTATATTTACTTATTTAATTTGTCAATAAGTGTTGGTCCAAGACAAGCATCGGGTGGCCGATTTGCATAAGCATCTACGAAACTTCTACTGTTTACTGTGCATGTATAATGTTAGATTTGATCCATTGCTTATGTAAATAAAGGCAAAGGGTGGTGCACCACGTCTGTCCATATTACATATTTTCAAATTCATGTAAATAAAGGCAAAGGCTTTCAAGAAATGATTAGCTTGAGCTGATTTCCTTCTTTATAATCAATGACCCCTCTCTGTTTTGTTGTGAACACCATGCCTCTGCCTCTCTATTCTAGCATACAGAAAAACCTTGCTAACCAAATGCTTTGTCAGCTCACTGTAGTGCTGCAAACTTAATCTGGATAAAAGTTAATAATTCATTTACTCACGTTGAGGCTTCTCAAGTTCGAAGACAAACCATATGAGGCTAAAAAATGAAGACGAAACCAAGAATGCTCCTTAATTTAATCTTATCTAACCATATAAAAAAGCTCCTTAATGTAATCATAACAGGACCTGAGGGAGAGACTAACTGCTGTGCCATAGCTCTAAATTATGACAAAACCTTGAAACTGCAGCCAGAAGGCAATGCCCAAGAAGATTCATTTGCTCAAGCAGAAAGGAAAGCAAACCTAATATTTATCCAAATATGACACAAATATTCACCAAAGTTAATCACATAAAATACTTACTTGCACCGTATTATCACAGGAATAGGTTTCAAGGCCTTTGGTCCATTTCTTATGCCTCTCTTATGGGGAGAAACCTGCATAATATACAAAGCCTTTTACACATCGTGTTCATACACACAAAAAAGAAGAAGCATTCCTTACATAAAAATCTCTATATGCAAACTAATGCAGTGAAAACTAGCATTAAAGGAAGTGATACTTCAGACTAGTCAAGCACAAAAACCTACCAACCATCATGAGTTGGAACCCACGAACATGAAAATTGTGAAAGGACATATTCAACAGGCATATTAGAATCATATAATTGTTCAGAGAAAGTATCAAGAATAGTCTCCGCTTCAAAGAAAATTATTGGTAGTCCTTACTCCAATGCACACAAAGTTGTAGAAAGAGACTGATGAATCAAATGCCACTCATGCAGAACATATTGCACAAGCGAAATTGAAAGTAGCCATAAAAAAATTGCCATTGCCAAGATATTTTTGTTAGCAAATATTACAAATACTAAAAACAAAGACAAAATGGTCAATACTTCCCCAAATACTCAGAAACAAAACACACTATCAGAAAAATTCATCTATATTGAAAAAATACGTGCACTATTAAAGCACATTAATGTAGAAAGAAAGCACACAATAGAATTTGAAGATTAACAAAACACTAATTGAAAGCTTGTCATAATTATGAACAACATATATAAGTTATTACCTGAATTGCCAGATAATATAATTCTAGCTCTTTTTTTTTATAACCATGGGTGTCCAGGCCAGTTTGCGTGCACCTCGACTAATCTCATGGGGCCGTGAAGTTTTCGACAAGGTAAACTTCTAGTGGCCCTAAAGAGAATCGAACTAGTGATATTTTTTGAGAGCAAATCCAAAGCCGGACCAGCTGAGCTACCCCTCAGGGTTTAATATAATTGTAGCTCTTAAAAGTTAAAACACATCGAAGACATACCTGATTGGAAACTGAACCTCAATGTTAAAAGACGTCCAAAAGTTTGGATAGTTAAACCTTTTCGTAATCATAACACTCAATACCGATGAGAGCGATTGGGACGGCAAATAAACAATTCATAGACAAATTATTCAGTCAGAAAGTAGTCGCTCAGATTGCTGAACCCAAATTAATCCATCCGAAACTCCATCCTCAGTCCAAAGATGAATTTAATGAACAAGGGAGTTTACCATTAAAAAGAAAATACTACTACCCAAAACCCGTCTTCAATACTAACACCCTAAACTCCAAACAGAACCATATGGAATTCCAAAGAAAGGACTCGAAGGTGAAGAAAGTGTAGTGATGCTGATAACTGTAAGTAAGAAGATACCTTCCTCTTGGGGACAGCCATCAGCTCCATAGATCCAGCATAAGTAAAATTTGGGAACTCGAACCCGATGCTGTTGTTGTTGTTGTCGTCTATGTCCCGATCGAACTCCGGCAAAACGAACGGTTGAGATGTGACCCCACGGTCGACGACCCCATCCAGCGGCGGAGGAAAAGCCATGATGTGGCTCAACCTCCGAAGCCCTAACGTGCACCCCATGTTACACCCGGCGCTCCTCAGCATCGCCGCCATTTTCATGGCCATTGCTGTAGTTGCTCGGCCCCTTAACCAACCAGTAGGTGGAAAAGAGGGAGGGGCATAGGTTTAATAGCTGATCATAAACGGTGTCGTTGATGATGGGAATGACTTGAGGTTTTAGTTCATGGACAATGCTAGGGCCGCCCAGCAGGGCGTCCCCATTTGATTATTTTTATTATTTTTTAAATATTTTTAATCATTAATAAAAATATTTTTCATCTTTAGATAGTTTTTTCTTTAATTATTAAAAACAAATTAAAATACTCCGACGATAAGTTGAAACGACCAAGTATCATTTTACTTGGTTCATGCAGAGTGGATAAATGGATTTGGTACTTTTTGTATAAAAAAGGGCACGAGGGGTCATTGAAATTGGTTTTTCTACTTGAAGTTATCATACTAAAAGCTGATTTAAATAGTGAGATGAGATAAAATTATTTTAGATAAATTGAATAAAATATTATTCGAATATTATTTATTATTATTATTATTATTATTTTGAGATTTGAAAATTTTGAATTGTTTATTATATTTTGTCTGAAAATTTGAAAAAAATTATAATAATGAGATGAGATGAGAATGTTTATCTATCCAAATAAGCCTTAATACTATTGTCAACGTCGTGTTTCGCATACTTTTGGGCCAAACTCTAACAATTCAGGTTTTCGAAAACGAGCCATACACAAGGTAGAAAATACTACGGCTTCGAGATGGCGGCCTTGAGGCCGTGGAATCTCTAATACCAAAGTTAGTAAATATTCTTGGAGTATAACAAATAAGTAAAAGAGTCTAGGAATTAGAGAGTATTCTTGAATCTGGGATTTGTTATTTATACTTTAGGTTTGAAAAGCAGATCATGCTTTCTTGCATGAAGTCCGGGTTCTCAGTACTATTCCTTTTGTCAGAATTTTTAAATGCGGTGTGGCTTTGCGATGACGTCATTAATGTGGCGTGTTATTCAAGTGGCAGAATCATTAATGTGTCATGGTTCTCCAACCTCTCCTCTTGGTCTACCTTCCTTCTGATCCGTTCATATCTTCTCTTCCAGTAGATCAACGGTTCTTAGCATATCAAGCCTTTCGTGTCGGTGGGCACTCAAGGACTGGACATTACTCTAGTGGTCCTCAGATCGACGAGTTACATCCTCTGGAGCACCATCCCTCCTACAGGTTAGGTACATAGGAGCCTCCTAGTGGGCCGGGTTCATGGCTTTCTGCTCTGGGCCGGGTTTGATAGGGCCTCTTGGGTCTTAGGAGGAAAATTTCTTTACAGTTACTCCGCTAATTCTCACCTTACAAGTACAATGGGAATTTATTACGATTTCGTCCCGCCTTCTTACCAAGGTTGGGAACATTATTTAGGCTTTCTGAGGTCCGGGAGGCTTGTACTATTGACATTTATGACGACATTCCTATCTTCCATGATGGGCTCATATTTTCAACCTCATTAATGAAGGGGTGTCAGGCGGTTTTTCACGTTTGTGTCGCTTCGTAAACCACATTCCCCAAAACCAGAACGATGAGTATCCTTGTTGCTATGATTCATGAGAGTCTAACTGTCACCTTCTTTTTACAAAACGTGGAAGTGAGACTCGATTTCCGCCCACTACGCTGTGATTGTCCCTCCATTCTTGTTCTCTTGTTTTTTCTTCTCTTCGACCAGTCTTCTTTGCTACTTCGTGATTTGGCAATGATGGCTTTTGAAAAATTTGTCCAACCTAACGTGTTCAGTGGGGGCTTTGCTGACACTAGGTCATTGTTTTTGGGTAGTGGATGGCGCTCAACTACCAACAAACCAACGCTAGTCTCCTTAGCCCTTACTTTCAAAGTTCCAGAGTCTGTTTCCTTTGAATTTCCTGGCCCCGACGATGCAGAGGGCTATTTCAATAAGGTAGCTTTATACCCTTCCATGTTCTCATGCGGCTTAAGACTGCCGTTTCCTCGCCCTGTCCGTGACCTTATGGACTGCCTTGACTTGGCCCCTTCCCAACTACACTTGAATGCCTGAAGATTATTGATGTGCGGCAACATTATCTAGCGGCGGGCATTGTTGGAATCCTTTCCAAACGATGCGGACCTTACAAGCCGCGAGTTTCTTCTTGCCCACAAGGTGTTACGCCTAAAGGGGAATGTATGCAGGTTCAAGGCATCCCATGCTCTAGTCACCTTGGAGTCGTGATACTGTAAGGTGAAAGACTGGTCTCCCAAGTTCTTCTTTGTATCTGGCCAAGGATGGGAGTTTCTGGTGGGATAGGTGAACTATCGGTACTTTTCCATACGGACAGACTGGGAAAAAATTATGGAAGACAAGGTTGTGCGTTCGACAGTCACTCCTTATGAAGCGAAATGTCTTGCGATCGTGTGAGAATGGGTGTAGTTACACCCTGACAATGTTTTTTCCGAGGTCCTCCTTTCTGAGGAGAGTTTGAAGAGCTTTTTACCTCCCCTTGACTCACTCAAAAATGAGCAGCACAAAAGGCTATCCCAAGTGCAGGAGCGTGTCGCGTAGTAATTAGGAATAAATTCCTAGATCGTCTCCACAGGGAAAGTGCTAAAAATAAACTCGTGTAAAATGGTGAAAATATTTACAATGAGAAAATAAAAATAAAAAGTGGTGATATCTACAATGGATGAAAGAGTGCAATGAAAAGAAGATTTACTGGTCGTGAACCAGATTCATTTTGTTTGATTTGAGTGTTTGAGATGCAGTGATGAAAAGTAAAGAAATTAAAGTATAAGGCAGTGAATTTAAATTGCTGAAAATTAAATGACTGAAATTTAAAAGAGCAAGAAAATTAAATGACATAAAAATAAATTGCAGGAAATAAAAATACAAAAAAATAAATGACAGAAATTTAAATGACAATAAATTAAAGTGCAGAAAAATAAATGACATAAATTTAAAGTGTGGAAATTAAAAGTGCAGAAAAA
>QEOT01008367.1:1007-46180 GCA_003123785.1 Pterocarya stenoptera | reverse complement strand
TTCATCCAGTGGTCGAAAATCAAGGAATCTGGAGTCTGACAACTCTCATAAATCACATAGTCTTGGTTCCCAGATTCAAGCTGTAAGGCTAGACCAGTAGCGTTTCAAGGCCTCAAGCTCTGCCCTGCTTCATGGCATCGAGCTCTGCTCCAGTTAGATTTTGCAGAGCCTTAATTATAGAATCTTGGTTCCCGGATTTAAGCTGTAAGGCAAGACTGACAGCGTTTCAGAGCCTCGAGCCGTAAGGCTAGACCGACATTGTTTCAGAGCCTCGAGCTGTAAGGCTAGGCTGACAGCATTTCAGTCTATATCGTATTGAGCTCCGGTTAGTTTTTGCAGAGCGTTGAGCACTCTGAATCTCTATAAAAGGGACTATCTTCAACATTTGAAATGTAGAATAAGTCCTCTGCATTTCTCATATTTCTCCAATTCCTCTCAAATGGCCGAGCAACTTCTTTCATTCTCTCAATTGGCCTAGCAACACTCTGTCAACAATGTCCCTGATTTGAATCAGGTACCGATTACACCACAATCATTTGTCTTCTGTCCTGATGCCTTTAATGCCATGAAGGGAACAAAGATACATTTTTCCACCCGGTCTGATGCTGAGGTGGTTGCAGGATCCAGAATGCTCGGTGCCCAATATGCTGCTTCTGTTACAACCTTGTCCCGTAGATTACTGCAACGGGTGAAAGAGGTAGATGAACTTAAAATTCAAATTTCTAAGTTGCAGCAAAGATTTGCTAATAAAAGTAAAAAAAATAAAATATTAAAACAAGAAAATAAGGAGTTAAAAAAATGTATGGATTTGTATGCTCAAAATCTGCAACCACGACTAACGGAGTTGGAACAAGAGAAAGAACAAATACTGAGCAACTATCAGAAATTAACAGCAGAGGTCCAGCGGTTACGAGAAATATAAGGATGGTCTGCAGTTAATTTAGTTTTTTTTTAATAAACTTGTTTTGTTCTCATCTCCAACTTTATAAAATTAGTCTTGAGTATTCAAGTCACAACAAATTTTCTCTTCATTTTTTTTTGTATATATATAACACGCAGAATACCAAATAAACATATGCAAAGAAAAAAATGATTTTTTTTTTATATAAATATGCAATAAATTTAATGAAGCAATTAATGTAAAAACAGAAAAGAAATGACTCATTCAAAAGCGGGTTTTCTAAGACTCAATATCCCTAAAGAAATACCGCAAAACAAATGGGATAACAGGCAAGATAACTACTTTGCCAAAGCGGACACTTGCTATCATTGTACAATCGCGTGTCGGTATCACTTCATCATGCCAGGAAATCCTGGACGCTGACATGGTTTTTTTTTTTTTTTGAAAATAAAGATAAAAACCACGAGTTTAAATTTAAACAACCTTCCCCGGCAACGGCGCCAAAAACTTGACTCACTAAAAAATGAGCATCACAAAAGGCTATCCCAAGTGCAGGAGCGTGTCGCGTAGTAATTAGGAATAAATTCCTAGATCGTCTCCACAGGGAAAGTGCTAAAAATAAACTCGTGTAAAATGGTGAAAATATTTACAATGAGAAAATAAAAATAAAAAGTGGTGATATCTACAATGGATGAAAGAGTGCAATGAAAAGAAGATTAACTGGTCGTGAACCAGATTCATTTTGTTTGATTTGAGTGTTTGAGATGCAGTGATGAAAAGTAAAGAAATTAAAGTGCAAGGCAGTGAATTTAAATTGCTGAAAATTAAATGACTGAAATTTAAAAGAGCAAGAAAATTAAATGACATAAAAATAAATTGCAGGAAATAAAAATACAAAAAAATAAATGACAGAAATTTAAATGACAATAAATTAAAGTGTAGAAAAATAAATGACATAAATTTAAAGTGTGGAAATTAAAAGTGCAGAAAAATAAAAGACAGTAATTTAAAGTGTATAAATTTAAAGTGCATAAAAATAAATGACATAAATTAAAATAAAAAATTAAAATAAAAATGGAGACTACAGATGAAGGAGAACAACTTGATAACACAGTTGGTCCACTAGGCTCTCAACTGCATCACCGAACTCCCTCACTTCATCTGCACTTTCTCCTAAACTGAAAATCTACAAACTACTCCTACTGGGCGTCTACATCGGCCACCATTTCTTCGTCCGTTCACAAGCCTTTATATAGGCTTCAAAAGTACTGAAAATGGGTACTGTGTGGTATCCCATGTCTGTGACTTCATCTGTCTTGTTCCTCACGTGTAGAAGATAAACAACTTTCGGTCTCTTTCCAGTTCATTTATTCTTTCTTTTTGTTTTCTTCATGCTGTGCATCCGTGCCTTCATCATGCATCCGTGTCTCTCTTTTCTTTTCTTTTTCTTTCTGCTTTGCGTGCTGCCAGTGTCTTCCGCATGCATTTTCTTCTTCTTCTTTTTTTTTTCTTCTTCTTTCTTCCTTTCTTTCTCTCTTCCCTACCATTTCGTCTCTCTTTCTCCATGTGTCTGCTTCTAAAGCTTTCCATTTTTTTTCTTTTCCCACATGCATGTTTCAGATGGAGGTTGCATGCATGACCCGCAGCTGGTGGCTTCGGAGATGGCGTTGCCGTGTGTGGGTGGTGGTTGAGAGGTTCTCCGGCGTCTTCTGTTGACTGCTGGCGGCCAGCGGAGATGCATGGTGGCATGGAGACGCTGGGTAGCGACTGATGGAGGTGGTTTGGTGTTGCTGTGAAGTAAAATTTTGCTCTGTTTTGGAGAGCAAAAACAGAGGTCTTTGTGCAGAGCCACCTGCTCAGATCTCAGTGAGGATGATGGACATTCATGCTGAGGCGCAGCGCAGTTTTTCATGGATTTTCAGACGGTGACGACGTGCTCTAGAGGATGGCCGTGGCGCTGCTGTTGGAGTTGATATTGCCGAACGCCATGGAGAAGTGATCTCCGGCGTCTTCTGTTGTTGCTAGCGGCTGCAGGTGGGACAGCGAAGTGGTGGTGATGCTGTGTGAAGCAGTGCAGCACTGTGCATGGAGAAGACAAGCGGAAGGTTGAAGACGACTGAAAACGACGTGTCGTTTTTATCCTTAGACAAAACGGCACGTCGTTTTAGCTCAGACGGCAGAAACCAATTCAGTGCAAAACGACATGTCGTTTTGGTCTACCGACCAAACGACATGTCGTTTAGTCAGCGCAGAAAAACAAAAAAAATAAAAATAAAAATAAAAATAAAAAATAAAAAATAAAATAAAATAAAATAAAATAACTAAAATAAATAAAATTAAACAAGAGATGAAAAAAATAAAATATTAAAAGTATGTTGTGCATGTGAAGAACTTATTGCCCAAATAAATCACAAGTTATAAAATCAAGCATAAACTATGCTTTTAATCAATTTAAATCACAACTTGGATTTATGCCTCTTAATTAATTTTTCCATCTAAAACCAATGATAAAATAATAAAACAATTAAAAATATATTGGTTTTAAATGTGTAAAATATGCAATAATGCAGCTCAGTCACCCATGGGACACCTTACTTCTGATGATAGGCGATTGTTACACGACTGCAAGTTGCTCCACTTCGGAAGTGATTCAGACCTTCTTTTGTTGGATAAGGGGTGGATAGCTCGTCGGGAGAATGTTCGGAGTGAGGATAGGCCTCTTCCCGGGATACAAAAGCCCTTAATGTGGGGACCAGCTACCTTGGAGGCCTGCCATCCAATTACTGTGGCGGTCTCGGTTGCAGTGGGTGAGTGGTTTTCCCATGGTGCCTTTTCCAACAGTGATTGTTGAGGCGCCTGGGGCCGAGGTCAATATGGACGCCCTCCTTCAGAGTATTTTTGTGGCTACCACTCCTGATGAGGGTCAACATTCTTCTTCATGAATCTCTCATCCTTCTTCGTCCCATTCAGCCGTTGGGAGTCATTCTCTTGAGGCGGCTGATAAAGGGGTGGAGGCCTTTTCTAGCAATCACCCAAAGGTGAAAGATTATATGGGAGGTAAGTCTCCTCCAAACGTTGTAGTCCTTAAGGGTTCGAAGAGTCCTGCTATGGATTCTTCGGCCCAAGCAACATTCCCAGAAAGGGGGAGTTCCTTTGCGCATATTCCAGCCGACGATGGTTTGAGGTGTCTGGTCATCCAACCCACTCGTTCAGGTGGAGTTCCCCGAAGGCGGCTGCTTTGTAGGGGGTACAGTTGATAAGGGTTTGCATGTTGAACCACTCACCTAAGTTGAGTATCTAGCGGAAGACGACTCTCTTCTGGATGTTGCAATTGGCCCCCACTCGAGGGGTTTGAGCGAAGACCCACTTGTTCCCGCTGAAGTCTCTGCGGGATTGCCTGCGTTTGCAGGCCTTGCAGAGGCCCTTCCTTCTCTATCTCGGTTGGCCACGGAGGGGAGCCGAGAGGAAGCCATTGGCTGGGTCCTTGAGTGCTTGTCGGGTTTTTTTCCACGAGATTTGATTACTTCCTCCCGGCTTTTACTCTTTTCTTTTTTCCTTTCCCTTTTCCTTAGTCTTTCCTTTATGCTGCTAGGGTACTTCTTAGCTTGCAACTTTCATCATGGAAAAGCAGGAGGCAGTAGTTCAGGAGAGCTTGGACCGTGCTCATGGTGAACTGGAGGAGAGGGAACAGTTGAAGTGAAAACTTGCGAGGAAGAGACTCGACTTGTCAGGTGAGCGCAAGAGAGCGAAAAGCTGGAGCGTTGTTAGTGGAAGCACGAGCGGAAGTGGGAAGAGGAGAAAACCCGATTGGAGTGGCTTAACCAAAATCTCCAAGACGACTTATCTCGAATGCGGGAGGAGAAGGACCGGTTGGAATAGCTAAACCAAATCCTTCAGGATGCCACCCTCTCCTTACAAGGACAACTGAGGTGGTTCCTGAACCTCCGCAACGAGGCGTGGGGACGATAGATTGTTGAAGGTCGTAAGTCAATGTGGGCATTCCTTCTGGGGAGTCCGGAGCTGCTTTCGAGGTTTTTCGCCAAGTACCTTCAGCGGTTTATGCTTGTTGATATTCCTATAAGCAAGGCATCCTTTGAAACCAACCACGATCTAGGAAGGAAAGAGATGTCGAATGCTTTCCCTGGTCCAGTCGCACCTGTGCTAGCATTAGTGGAGCCGACCAACCTTGTTCTTATTGTTGTTGAGTTGGCCAACTTTGCTCCTGTTGCCGCTGAGACTGAAGCTCATGGTGGTGAGACTTAAGGATTTTTTTTAACACATGTATCTGCATTTTGTTGCTCAGTGGCTTGTATATATATACATACTAACTAATGCACATGTCTTGTTTGTCATATCTCGTCTTTGCCTCATTTCCTTTCTCCTTTCGTTTTTGTGTGGCTGGCCTGGGGGACCATGGTAAAGGGGTTCGTAGAGCTCTTACCTATCCCGTTGGCAGATCATGCTGTGCTTGCTTATCCTCTATGGATAGTCATTCTAGGAATGCGGTCATCGTTTTAATTGTTTTTTGGGTGACCGTGTCTGGCTGTACCTTTAACGTTTGTTGGCCTACCCGTCTGGCATCCGGTTTAACCTTTTCAACCTTGCTAGTTGTTTAGCCTTTTAAGGCGTGCTTTCTTCCTCTGTGTTTTTGCTGTGCTTTGTGCAAGTTTCTAGATTCTGAAAGCAGCCACAGATTATTAAGCTGACCTGCCTTGTTGACTATTCAGCGCCCTCAGGCCGAGTAATGGCTAGGGGCCCAACGGGCTTCAAGTAGCGGGGATGAATCTCTTATAGTTACCTCGCTAATTCTTTATGAACGAGTTCGAGAAGAATTCTTCTTATCTCCTCCTTCTTTTATGCCCTGCAAAGTTCCCATCCTGCCTGGTCGCATGCTGAGTGACCGTTTGTATTTTATATAGGTGGCAACACAATGCCGGTTATGTTTTTGCAATAAATTGCGTCCCTTCAATTTCCATGTCATGGCTCCATTCTTTACTAGCATTAACTTTGCACATTGTATCAATATATATGCTTTGCGGTGGTTGCGATAATCAAGGAATTTTGGTTCTCTGGGGGGGACACGTGACAACTTATGGTGATTCGTGGAGTTATGACGCCTTGGCAAGCCAAGCATCAACCCTGCCTATATAAGGACCTTTCTCCAACTTAGAAATTCCATTATACTCACTTCTTTTTCTTTCTTTTCTTTATGTGACTCTTGCTTTACTGCATGAGTTTCCAGTTCCTTTGTTTTCTTTCGCTTTTCTTCCGAAGTTCTTTTGTATTTTCTTCTATCTTTCATGGTTTTGATGAATCCTTTACACCCTAGTGGGCAACAGATCCTCTGGTAGCGCTCAGGCCGCTGTTGGCTGTGGCGGTATAAGCGTCGGAGGGTGGAAATGCCAATCTTTCATTGTTGGGGTCCCGGACCATTTGTTCTCATTCTTGCCATTTTGCTTATTGTGCCTCACTTGTTCTCGCCCTTTTGCTTACGGGGCTTGACTTCAAAACTCTTCTCCTAACTCGCTGCCTGCTTGGTTGCAGTGGAGAATGGCTTTTGTTGCTGTGGTGTCGTGGTGGCCGTCGTTGTCTAAGACACACACAACTGCAAACCCCGATTTCATTTCTTTTGCCCAAAAATGTGGACAATGACTTTTAGCTTAGGGTTTTGGTTTCCTTGGGTCTGAGAACAGTGAGGTCTTCTGGATCTTTTAGATTATCCCTAGTCGTTTTACAGTCTAGAGTTAGGCATTGGAACTTGTTTTTTTGAACGTATAAGTTTCACGGTGTAACTTGCTCCTTATAGTCCTACAGCCTTATGATGTAATTTGTTCCTTGTAGCTTTGCGGCTTTATTGTGTAACCTGTTTCTTGTAGCTTTACGGCTTTATGATGTAACTGTTTCTTGTAGCTTTTGTGGCTTCATGATATAACTTGTTTCTTGTAATCCTGCATAATTAATAAAACGATTTTGTGTATCCAGCTGTATGGTTTCCGCATTTTTCATCGCTGTATTTCTTCTTCTTTTTTTGCATCGTTCTGTGCTTATTACCTCCTGTTATGTGCTGTTGTTGCTCTTACTTGTATCTCTTGTTTTGGTAATTGGAGAGTTTATAACCTTGATATGTTTCTTGCTTGTTGATGCTTATGCTGCCTTTTTGCTATACTTTACTTCTTTTCTGTAGATTCTTCTTACTTCAGGCAGTCGTATGACTTAAACTTGTACTCTATTGGGGAGAGGTCAGGCTACCTCAAGTTAGCCCGCCCATTTTTTGGTTTTCCAAGAAGGTAACTTTTTCAGGCTGTCATTGGGGCAGTCCGCTCTTCCACCGTGATAAGAGTCAGGGTAAGTTCTCCGGGCTGCCTCGAAGGCTGGACCCACCTTCCTCTACCGAAGGGATAGGGCTGCCTTTAGGCTGGCCTTTGAATTCTGCAGGGAGGTAAGTTGTTCAGACAGTCTGTTACTAGACCTGCTCTCGCTCATTGACATCACAGGGAAATGTAACATTTTGGGCCAGACTGGTGCTATACCCTCTCTTCGCTCGTAGTAGAGGTCAGGGTAAGTTTTCGAGTTGCCGCAAGGGCCAAACCCATTCTCCTCTGCAAGGAGAACAAGGTAACCTTTTAGGCCTACCTTTTCCCTTGAATCTCGCGGAGAGGTAAATTATTCGGACAGTTTGTTACTATACCCGATCCCACCTGTTGACACTCACGAGGAAGGTATATTTTCTGATTTCGGGTAGCTAAGGACTAACCTGCACTTCGTCGTGAGAGGGATAAGGCAACCTTAAGGCCTACATTTCCTTATGGTATCCCGTGGGGAGGTAAGTTCAAACAACAATTTGGCTAACCGCTCTTTGCCGTGATAGGATTCGGGGTAAGTTCTTTGGGCCACCTTGAAGGTAGGACCCGCTCTCCTCTGCTGGAGGGATAAGGTCGCCTTTAGGCCGGCCTTTCTATGTTGTGTCCCGCAATGAGATAGGTTGTTCAGGTAGTCTGTTACTGGACTTGCTCCCGCTCATTGATATCACAGGAAATGTAAATATTAGGTCAAGTTGGTGCTGATCTCACTCTTCGTTAGGCGTAGGTTGGGGTAATTTATTCAGGAGGTCCATGAGGCCGATCTCGCTTTCCTTTATTGGAAGGATAAGGCCACCCTTGGGCCAACCTTTCCCTATAGTGTCCCGCGGGGAGGTAAGTTTTCAGGCAGTTTATGACTGAACCCTCACTTGCCTGTTGACATCTGCAAGGAAGGTAAATTTTTATCTTCAGGCCGCCATTGGCGAACCCGCACTGCGCCGCAGGAGGGATAAGGCAATTTTGAAGCCTACCTTTCCTTATGGTGCCCCGTGATGAGGTAATTTATTGATGATTTTGTAGCTGTAGATTTCATTAGCCGCGCTTTTTTTTTTATTGGTGCCTTATTGGTAATAAGAAAGTGTGGAGCCGAAGTTTTGCATTGTCATAAAAAATCATGTTTTTATTAAATAAAAAGGAAAGTACAACCTAGATGAAGAAGACCAGTTCCTTTGGTGGTGCTCGGCCTATTCTTTTATGGCTGGGCGAGTTGTAGACGGAGGCTTGCTGTAGTTCCTTCTGTAGTGCCCGGCCTATTCTTTTCTTTTTGTGTTGCTTGAGGCGGGCCCTTTGTCTTTTTGCCTAAGTTCCTGAAGTTCCTGGACGTAGCATTTCCTTACTGATACCTGCCCTCCTCGGACTTCTCCTACTCCCTAAGGAGTTGGGAACTCCATTTTGAGGTGGTAGGTCGACGTGATGACCCTTAAGTTGTTGAGGGTGGGCCTCTAGATGATGGTGTTGTTTGCCGACAAAGTTTTCACCACTAGGAAGTTGACCATAACTGGGGCTACTTCCCATTAGGACGGATAGTGTGATGGTTTCCACCTGCTGAACAATGCTTCCGGAGAAGCCTTTTAAGGGCGTGGGGGCGAGCAACAGCCGGGAGGCCTCAATACCCATCTTGACGAAGGCTTCCTAGAACAGAATGTCAACGGAACTCCAGTTGTCGATGAGGATTTTAAGGGTGATGAAGTTGGTGACGAGCATTGTGACCACTAGGGTATCATTGTGGGGGTACATAACCCTTCTTCATCAGCCTCTGTGAACGAGATTACCGGAGTAGGATCACCCCTCTATTGTTTGGTGGAATGATACTCAGCTGAGTATACCTCGTAGTATCAGGCCCATCTGGCATGTGCTTTCCTACTCGACGAGGTGATGCCTCTGCCCGTGAACCCTCCAGCTATGGTTCAAATTTTCCCAAGGGGGGCCGTTGCCTTGGTGGAGAATAGGGGCGACGTAGTGGTGGCTCCCTTATTGCCAGTCGCTGAGGGTTGTTCGCCCGCCTATGTTGGTCACCTTGGTCCTGACTCATTTCCCTTGATTTTCTCCTTTTCTCTTGCTCTTGTCTTTTGATCGTGGAGTGATGGAGCCTCTACTGTTTTGCATATTCCTTCCTTCCTCCTTGGGAGAAGCAGTCTTCGGTGTTGTGTGAGATGGACCAATGGTACGTGCAGTAGCGGTGAATTGTTCCCCAGTCATCTTCCTTTTGAATGGTGAACGTGGGCTGTCATACTGTGGTGCGAGCCCCTTTGCTGGGACTTCCTCTCTCCGCTTCTCCTGGGAGCCTTTCTTTCATTTTTCATGGGGCTTGGCCTTGGTTGGGGACTTCTCCCTCCTTTCTGCACACTCCACTTCATTTCTTTGTGGCTCTGTCAACGCCTAGAGAGTGTGTTTTGCGTTGATGAAGTTGTTGGCCTAGTCCATGAATTCTTGTAATGTCGCGGGTGTCCATTTGGTTAGCTCTGCCATAAACTGGGAATGCGGCTAGACCCCTCTTAGGAGTGCCGCCAAGGTTATCTTCTTGTCTTGGTCGTTGGTGGTAATATGCTTTTTGTTGAATCGGGCCATGTAGGACTTCAGGCTTTCATCCTCTGTTTGTTTGATAGTGAAGAGATATGCAGTCAGACGCAACCTCCTCCAACTGGACATGAACTAGGTTAGGAACAGCCTGGCTAGCTCACTGAAGATGTCCATTGGTTTAGGTGCTAGTGACCCAAACCATACACGTGCTGACCCCTTCAGGGTCAGTGAAAATGCCTTACAAGCAATTTTCTCGGGGAAGCCAAGTAGTGTCATGTAAGCCTTGAAAGTTTCCAGTTGCTCAAGGGGATCCCTTCCTTCGTCATACATCTCCATAGCGGGGACTCTAAACTTTGGTGGTAAAGGAACCGCCATCACTTCTTCAGTCAATTGGTCCCCCATTGACGACGTACCCATTTTCCGTGCTATTTTCTCATATTTCCCTTTGAGGTTGTAGAGTTTGTCCTGCACATGTTTCTTCTCCTCTTCTTTGTTAGGTTTCGCTTGCATGTTTCGGAATCTCATGTGTTCAGTGTCACTGGCCTCCCCGCAATCTTGCTCCTGTTGGGGCTTTATGAGCTTCTCATTTTCTTTGTGGAGTACCTGTACTTCGCCAGTTAGTTTCGCCACCCACTCCTCCATAGATTTTAACCTTGTTTCCATGGCATCTCCCATATTTCTCTTGAGTTATTTGGAAGAGTTGTTGCAGGCATGAGAAGAACACGCAAGATTTATTACGATCCCACAGATGACACTACTGTTAATGTCGTGTTTCGCACACCTTTGGGTCAAGTTCCAACAACTCAGGTCTTAAAAAACGAGCCCTACACAAGGTAGAAAATACTACGGCTTTGAGAGGGCGGACTTGGGGCTAGGGAACCTCTAATGTCAAAGTTAGTAAATATTGTTGGAGTGTAGCAAATAAGTAAGAGAGTCTAGGGATCAGAGAGAGTATTCTCGTACCTAAAATTTACTATTTATACTTTAGGTCTGAAAAGTAGATCATGCCTGCTTTCATGAAGGCTGGGTTCCCAGTACTGTTCCTTTTGTCAGAGTTTTTAAATGCAGTGTGGCTCTGCGACGACGTCAGTAATGTGGTGTATTATCCGGGTGGCAGAACTATTAATGCGGGTGGTTCTCCAGCCTTCTCCTCTTGGTCTGCCTTCCTTTTTGTTCGTTCATGCCTTCTCTGCCAGTAGATCAAAGGTTCTCCATATATCACGCCTGCTATGTAGGTGGGCACTCGAGGACTGGACACTACTCTAGGGGTCCTCAGATTGATGAGTCTCATCCTCTGCAGCGCCATCTCTCCTGCAGGTTATGTACAAAGGAGCCTCCTAGTGGGCCGAGTTCATGGCTTTCTGTGTTGGGCTGGGCTTGATAGGGCCTCTTGGGCCTTGTGGAGAAAATCTCCTTACAACTATATTAATATTTTAGTCACACAGAGATCTCATAAAAACAAATCTATAAACTAACGTGACTTGTATGATACATTAGATTGTCAAGCTACTTTTATTATGAATTTAATACCATATTTGTTAGAAATCGGATTGAATGAGGTTAGATGATAGGATGCTGCAGGTGCCTCTTAAGTCGAGTTTGAGTTGTAGCTTATACTATAATCCCATAATGAAGGATTTGGATGTAGGACTTAATACATGCCAAATCATTTAGAAATAACCCAAACACGAAAAATAATTTCACATTTGGGGGTATTTTGACTTCGACTGAGTCGGTGCTCACCTTTAAAGAATAAGTAGATTTATCCTAATAAGAAAGGATGGACAGAAAAATGGGGACCCAAGAAAATAAGAAGGATTCTATATATATATATATATGTATATATATATATATATATGTGCGCACGCGCAAATGAGGTTTTAGGAATACAACTTCATATATTCTTGATTCAAAATAATAAATGTTTTAGTCACAAATAAATTTTATGAAAATAAACTCACAAACTAATATGACTTGATATGGTACGTTAGATTATAAAATTATTTTTATTATAAAGTAAGTCGAATATATCATATTAAATCAATTTATAAGACTTTACCATAAAATTTATCTGTGTGTAACACTTTACCATAAAATGACGTGTAAGAGGTCTAGGGCTTCTTTTTCTTTGACATGGCTCATCTTTTCTAGAAAGAATAACTTTTCCCTTCGCTACAGTTTCATTTTCTCTAAGTTTATTATTTTCCTTTTTATAATCGTAACCGAATTTCAAAATCCAAACCCAACTCAGAAAGTTTCTCCATAATCTGGAAATATAGTTATTTATGGATTATTTAAAATTGTATATTTTACAACACACACTGGATCTTAAATGTAACACGTAATATTATTTATATGATAGACAATCGATCTAATATTTTTTTTTTATGATTAATGTCACAAATTTCCTGTCATGTCGGTACTGTTACACAAACACATATATTAAATTTGGGAGTAGCAAGTAAAAAGACTTACGAAGGTGTCACCATTTCATTGGGTTCTTGAACTTACAATTCATACGTAACCCAATCTACTCCCATTGAGCTCCTCATCCATCAGTAAAGAGAAGGAAATAATGAAGGCATAGCAAGTGCTTGTGAAAGGTCCTCAATGACATTTTTATATTTTCAGAGTTTGCATATGTTTCTATGTATCTTTACAATAACTCATAGGTCCTATTTATACAATATGT
This sequence comes from Pterocarya stenoptera, assembly GCA_003123785.1. NCBI lineage: Eukaryota > Viridiplantae > Streptophyta > Magnoliopsida > Fagales > Juglandaceae > Pterocarya > Pterocarya stenoptera. Next base: position 33,708 of record QEOT01008367.1, on the reverse strand, counting down.
CACAAGCAAACAGAAATGACATTTACAGAGAATTTCATTTGAAATTTACAAACAACCTTGAGACCACTTGCATTCTCTTGCTGAGAGTCTTCTAAACCATTCTCCTTCTGAGCTGGTAGTACAGTTGCCTTAACAGTCCCCTGCGATTCAAGCACCATAAGGCAAATTGTGAGGTTTTATTGTAATTGAAAAAAACAAGTGAAAGATAAAGGCTTGGTGAAAATATCTACAAGTTGATCTTTACTAGACACAAAGGAAACTTGTTGAGATTTAGCTGCCACACAATCTTTAACAAAATGGTAATCAAGTTCAACATTCTTAGTGCGAGTATGTATAATAGGATTGAGAGTTAAGTAAGTAGCACCCAAATTGTCACACCATAAAGTATGTGGATCCTTAAGAAATATACTAAGTCCTTTCAAAAGAGATTGTAGCCAAATAAGTTTACAAGCAGTGTTAGCTACTGCTTTGTATTCGGGTTCAGTGGAAGACCAAACAATTGTGAGTTGTTTCTTAGAGCCCCAAGAAAGAAGATGAGAACCAAAGTAAATACAAAAACCACCAGTGGACTTACGATCATTAGGGCAACCAACCCATTCAGCATCAGAGAAAGTGGACAATGTTAGGGAAGAAGATGCACTGAAATGGAGACCAAAATGTTGAGAAAGATTTAGATAACGAAGAATACGTTTTACAATTTTCTAATGGGGAAGCTGTAGATAATGTATGAATTGACATACTTTGTTGACAGCAAATAAGATATCTGGCCTAGTAAAGGCCAGATATTGAAGGCTACCCACTACACTACGATAAAGCTGAGGATCCTCAAAAGATGAACCTTCAAGTGCAGTGAGTTTAATAGTGGAAGACATAGGTGTCGAGACAGGCTTGGATCTGTGCATATTGATGTGCAATAACAGATCAGAGATATATTTTGATTGCGAAATGGACAGACCATTGGCATTCCTACTGACCTCAATACCCAAAAAAATAGTGTAAAGCACCGAGATCTTTGATAGGAAAATAAGACCCAAGTGCAGTAATGAAGTCAGAAATAAGCAATTTATTTGAACCAATAACAATAATATCATCGACATAGACTAAAACATAGAGACAATCAGATGTACTACACAAGATAAACAGTGACGAATCAAATTTTGAACCATGAAAACCAAGAGAGATTAATTTGTTAGTGAGTTTAGAAAATCATGCCCTAAGGGCTTCTTTCAAACCATAGATAGATTTCTTCAACTTACAGATGTGGGAAGGAAGATCAGGATTCACGAACCCGGGTGGCTATTGCATGTAAACATCTTCTTCAAGGTCTCTGTGTAAAAGCGTGTTTTTTTTTTTTCCTGATTATCAAATTGATGCAACGACCATTTGGAAGCAGCTGCAAGGGAAAGGATAAGACAGATAGTGACAGGCTTGACTAAAAGATTGCAAGTTTTGGTGTAGTCAAGCTTGGATTGCTGATGGAAACCCTTGGCCACAAGGCATGCCTTACGACTCTCAAGAGTGCCATCAGCCCTACGCTTGGTCTTTAATACCCATTTGGAACCAAGAATGTTAAAATTCGAAGAGGGAGGTACCAAAACCAGGTTTGGTTTTGAATCAGAGCTTGGAACTCAGCAACCATGGTTGCTCGCCACTCAGGATACTTAGAGGCCTCTGTAGCTTCCTTTGGAATATAAATTAAGGAAGAAGAGGTGAGGGAAAGTGAGGGCTTGGGAGGTGTCCAGGGTATAGTATTGTCAGATCGGATTAGAGGACAATGGATGTTGGATTTTGACCGTGTTACCATAGGATGTGAGTGGATCAGATTAGAGGGCAATAGATGGCTGTGAGTGGATGGTAAATTAGAGGAAGCAGGTACCGAGATTGTTGAGACAGGAGAGAAAATAAGATTTTAGAGAGACTCAGGTTGAGAGGATGAAGACGACGTGAAAGGAGCATGAAAGGGAGAATTAGCAAGCAGTGAGGATTCGGGAATGGTAGGGTTAGGGATCGATGAAGGGGGGAAGTGAGAATGAAAAGGGTTAGGTTGGTGGGCTTAAGAGATTAGGAAGGAGTGGGCCTGATTGAGAGGAAGGAGTTGGGCTTATCACAAGAAAATATGAAGGGGCTGATTCAGAAGGAGAGGATCTGGGTTGCGAAGATGATGTGGGTTGAAAGGGGAGTTTGGTTTCATTAAAAACAACATCCCGAGAGACATAAGCACGGCCTGTGGGTAAGTATAGACAAGAGTAGCCTTTATGATCTAGGCTATAGCCTATAAATGCACAAAGCTGAGACCGAAAAATTAATTTTGTGGCGATTGAAGGGCCTTAAATTGGGCCAATAATCTATATAAAAAATATGTAAAATTTGTAATCCGGGTTTTGTTGAAATAAGATTTGAAATAGAGATGAATTATGACGGATCGATGTGGGCAACCAAGTATTTATAAGGAATGAAAGCATGGGCTAGAAGAGAGAATCCGGTTTCAACAATGAGACGGAGACATCTTTTGATACTACCATTTTGGGCTTGAGAGTATGGACAAGTGACCCGATGAGTAATGCCAAAAGATTTAAATAAAGGATTAAGTGGACGAAATTCTCCACCCCAATTTGTTTGCGTAGAAATGGCATTAGCAGAAAAAATGTTACTAACACATCGCAAAAAAGCCAAGAAAATAGAAGAGACATTTGATTTTGATTGTAAAGGAAACATCTAGACACATTGAGAAAAATCATCGACTATAGAAAAATAAAACCTATATCCTAGTGAGGACAGCACAGGCGCTGGTCCCCATACATCAAGGAAGAGAATCTGAAATGGCTTCTCAGATCGAGATGGGGAAGGGGGATATGGTAGGGCATGAGACTTAGCTTGGGCACAAGCATGACAAGGAGACAACCCCATTTTATTTATAACAAGAAGATTAAATTGGCTAAGTGTAAGAGAAGTAATTTGAGGTAAATGATGACCAAGTTGGGCATGTCATAGTTGAGAAATAGTCCTTTCTCCAATAAAAGCCTGTGGAGACACGGTAGTGACAGATGTGGGAGCTTCCGGGTTGGTGTCAAAGGCAGGACATAGGGACCATCTTTAACGTAACCCCAAAGAAGTTCCACCCGAGTGCGTGAGTCCTTCATAAGAAAAAAAAACGAAGAGTGAAATTCAAAATATACTGTGTTATCCAAACAAAATTGTTGAACATAAATTAAATTCTTATTGATGGAAGGAACGTGAAGAATTTTATGGGGAAGATAATTGCTAGAGGTAGTGGTGAATTGATTGGACCCAATATTTTGTATGGGTAAAGTGGAGCCATCTCTAATGCTGACTTGATCAGTGCCTCGATTTGAGAAATCTGAGGTAAAATGGTTGGCAGCCGCTGTATCAGGAAACCATGAATTTGAGTGAGAATTCACAGAGGATAGGGTAGTGAAGTTGGCTATAAAGGAGGTAGGGGGAGGGGCTTGATATGTTTGATTGAAGCGGTAATAGCAAGAGAGGGCAGTGTGCATGGGCTTGTGGTAGACTTGGCATAGAGGCCGTGTATCTGGTCGAGGAGGTCCCCCACGCCCACGACCATGTCGTCCACCCCATGAAAAGGAGTTACGGCCCCTGTTGGAGTAGCTAGGAGGCGATGGTGCTCTTAGACTTGTTGCATGGTCTGCAAGATTAGTACATGAAAGCAACGAATGGGTTTGGTGAGTGAAGCGTGATTCATGGTTAAGAAGATCACTATAAATCTGATGAGAAGAAAAGGGATCTGAGCGAGTGGTAATAGTAGTGACTACAGACTCACAGTCTAAGCCAAGTCCAACAAATAAATGGAGAATTGAGAAGAAGATAAAGGGTGTCCAGCAGCTCCAAGAGATGCAACAAGAGAAGTTGCTTTATGATAGTATTCAAAAATGGATTCAGAACCTTTCTTAAGGGAGGCAAGCTGAAACTGAGTTTGTATCACATGGACTGAGGACTAGGCAACATAGAGATTTTGTAATGTCGTCCATACTTGACGTGAGGTAGTGCAGTCAAGAACATGAGAAAGAATTGTATCGGTCAAGAAGAAATTAAGAGCAGAGATGATGAGTTGATCTTGTAAGAGCCAACGGGTATATTCGAGATTGGGTTGATCATCCAGAGTGGGAAAAGGCATGAGAATGGATCCATTGACATAGCCATAAAGTTGATAGCCTTTAAGGAAGGGTATATGATAAACAAAGAAAGAACCCTTTTTGTATTGTCTAATTGCAATATGGATACTCAATTTCAAATTATTAGTCTAGTGATCATGAGCTCTGAATGTTTATTCCACTTATTTAGTCATTTAGTTTTTATAAATAGAGAAATGATTTGTATAAACTTTAAATAGACAAGTCTTGCATAAGCATTTGTAAAAAAGTAAATCTCACCTTAAAAAAGTGTAAAAAAAAAACCATTCTTTTTTAGCTGGACTTACTACAAAATAGCTCTGCAGACTGAAACATATTGAAACAAGCTCTGCAGAATGCAAAATAGCTCTCAACAGACTCATCCGGTTAAAACATGGGCCTGTAGTGCAGAGTTTTGTTGAGAGAGACAGGGCTTTAGATGTTTTCACTTCCTCTTGGCCCCAAAACAATTAGGCCTTCATAAATAGCCACTGTTATTGGGCTTATTGCCATAATAATTATGGGAGGTTTGGATTATCAGTTGAGATGAGATGAGAGTCTCAAAATTTAGTTTGATTGAAAGAAAAAGGGCTTTACGTTTCATGATGCTTCTCATGAGCTGATCAACCTAGCTGGATTCTTGAGAGCTTAGTTGGTTCTGTCAATAAAGTTTCAGTTCTCCTCCCAATTCGAACTATGAGTACGGTAGACTCTCAATAATTAGGATTCGAAGACTGTATCTAATGAGAGTGTAAATTACAATTTATATTTTGAATTAGAACTAAAATTAGTTTAGACATGAGCACTTTCATTTATGTATTAAAATTAAATTCGTTGACCGACCCAAATTCGTTGACCCACCCTGCATTGTATTAAGGAAAATACTGCATCCACCGAGGAGCACTACAAAAGTTACCGATTCATATTTTATTTTATTATATGTTTTTTTTACTTAATTGTTAAGAAAATATTTTTAAATGAGTTTGTAATTTAAAAAAAATAATTAAAAGAATTTAAAAAATATTTGAAAGCAAAAAGAAAAAAGAAATTTTTTTTTTTATACTTATCGATAGATTTCCCGAGAGGAATCCTCAGAGCACTTCTAATAGATTCTTTATCTTATTCTTTAAAATATATCATCAAAATTCACTTTTTTTTTTTATATATTTTACATACTGACTTTTATAATATGTCATCCATCAACTTATCTATTTTTTCTTTATATCATTTAAATATATTTTTTAAATATTTCATTCTACCAATAAACTTACAATATCCATATTTTTTTTTATATTTGTAATTTGTTTTTATATACAATGTAAAATAATCATTCCTATACACGTAAAACAAAAATATATAAGCCAAATAAAAATTAAAAATATGAAAAAATTGGTTTAAAAATATTTCCAAGATATTTTTTAGAAGAAAATGAAATATATGTGTTTTAAATGATGAACAATAAAAAGAACTTGCTTACATGATAAAAATCAAAGTAGAAGAAAATAAGGGAGTAAATAAAATATCAATAATAAAAAAATTTTACAGGATGAATAGTATCCACTACATGTAACGACTTATTGTAACTAATTGTATTTTACAATTCCTTTTACATAATCGATGAAACTCATTTTTAGACCAATTCTTTATATTATTTGCATTTTTTGTAAAACACAAAAGCTATTGAGAGTGCTCTCAGTTGTCCTAGCAGCCCCCTTCTATTAAGCGGATTGTGTTTTATGTTATTGCCCCCAAAAATTTAGGCAAATGAGCCAAGTGGTTTCTTCAAGAAAATAATTCATTATTTTTATTTTGTCAAATATATCTTGAAGTTTTGCTATACATAAGTTACTATTTATTCTTACATTCTATACTTAATAATTTTTTTTTTCTTCGTAAAGTATAGAGTGTGGAAATAATAATTAATGAGAAGCATTATTCTATTTTGAGCTTATCTATCTCGAGTACTTGTTCTTTAAGTATACGTAACCTTCAGCCCCCACAAGCGCAGAAAAATTATGGGGCCAAGTCCTAAACATCTTCTTTGCATTTAAAAAAAGTGCGAATATCTTTCCATTATTTTAATTTTATTTTAAAACTTTGTATATTTTAACAATCAATTACAAATTAAAGATTTAAATTATGAAAAAAGATCGGCAATTTAGGGTCAATTATTATTTTGATAGTTTAAGAATGCAATATTGTAAAAAAAAATTAATAAATCAAGAGTACAGAACTATATACTTTCTTACATTTGGAAAACGTCCTAATCATGTGGAAATATCCAAGGAAAAAACTACTTTATCCTTTCAATTGTACCGCTCAATTTGACTGCTTGTTAATTTTTTTTTACTTAGTAATTAAAGAAAAAATTTTAAGTATATTAAAATATTTAAATATATTAAAAAATATGAAAAAAAAAATCAAAATGTGAAGAGCGGTCAACTTAAACTGACTATTCTAGATGGCAGAATAGCGCCTTTATATTAATAAAAAAGTTACATAAAAATAAATTCATAAATTGATATAATTATATATATAATATGTTAAATTTATTATATAAAAAAATAATTTTACAATTTCACAAATTTCACGTACTATATTAGATTAGGAGATTACGTCAGGTTATAAATCTCTTTCCGACTAAAATAATTTTCATTAATAAATGTAGACTATTGAAACTACGTAATTGATTTGATACCCCATATCTTTTTCTTTTTTCCAATCATTATTGATACCATGTAGCTAGGCGGCTTCTTCTTCTTCTTCTTTTTTTTTTTTCTTTTTTGCGCATGTAGCTAGGCTGCTGCTTCAATGCTTTAAGTTATTACCCACGGAAGTTTAGGTACCAACAATGTTGAACTTTTGACGGGAATGGGACGACTGTCGGATGTAGTACTCGATACTTATAAATATATATATATATATATATAAAAGTAAAATAGTAACGGCCGATTTCTAGGCGATCGGCATATATTATTTTTGAAAATGATATTCCCACCACGAGGGTGGATTCGAGAAAAGTTGTCAGAATGTTATTTATTTATTTATTTTTACTTTTATTTAATAATTAAAAAAATATTTTTAATAAATTTATTATTTTTTAAAAAATATTTGACAAAAAAAATTTATACCATCGGTGATTTTTCTTGAGATCCACTCTCAAAGGGTGTAGTAGTGCCCTTTTATATGCATGCTTCATTAGAATAGAATATTGGATTTCACTACAAAAAAAATATTGAATATTTATGACAAATTAATTGTAATTAAATTGATTATTTATAATGAAATTTTAACAGATATTACCGTGAATAAGCATTTTTGGAAAGAAAATTCAATTATTTGACAATTAGATTCAACCGAATGTCTTCGTTTCAGAATCCTGATCATCATGATGATATTGCTCGTCTTTGTCGCGTCCCAGAACTATAGTTAGCCACCAGCCTCTCGAAGATCTGTTAGTAATTCACCAAATAATTTCATTCCTCCCATGAACTTCAGTTGGCCGATCGACAATATATATCATCTAGTGTTTAATAATTAAGTTTGGTGGCGATCAGATCTATACATATATATATATATATTATGGTCCTGAATCAAATTCATGCTGCATGCATGTTGCATAGATAAAAAATTAAAATCATACAATATTAATTCATGCATGCATAAATTATCCATCGTATATGTTTTTGTTAAAATAAATTGAAGAAAAAAAAAGGATAATACTAAATATAGTACTATATATAAGTCTTACCGCTACAACAAAAATTCGTTTTTGAGAAGATTTTTATTTGGGATGAAATGAAAATCGTTCCAAAAAATAAGATGTAGGAACGAATTCAAATTTCAATATCCCTAAAAAATGATAGAAGATGTTTACCGTTCGAACATGTTTGAACGTAAAATAAAGAGTTTGAATAGAGATTTATTGCAGAAATATCTAGAAGGAATGGAGAAACGTTCAACTGTATATATTCTGTTCGAATGGTGACATAAGTTTTATAATTTTTTATGGCAACACAATATCTTACTTAATTATGGATAAATATTTAATTTATATAAAAAATTAGCAATTAAATAATATATATAATAGAAATTAATAATTAGTTTAGAAAAGACAAAAACAATTCATAATTAAATTAAATTTACAAAACACAAAATATTGTCTATACAAAAAAAAAAAAAAAAAAAAAAATACAAATAAAAGATACAAACTACTACGATCCCAACCCTCTACACACATCGTCGACTGAAACTAGGCGTGTCTCTAACTGTGTCAGCTACCTACTGATTGTGACTTGAGTTGCAGACATGACATTAATTTCTGTACGTAAGTCAGAAATACTAGCATTAATATTTGGCACTTCGGATCTCCGTACGCATTTTATCAATCACCACTTATGTATGTCTACAGATCTTTGCACGCACTGTATCTGCCATTTCCTTACGAGTAGATGTGCGTGATGTCTCGGCCTGCGTGGATGTCTAACTGACCGATAGTCCATGATCTTTTGGGTGTGCATCTCTTTGAGTATCAATCGACTATGGAATAGGATCACGAAGACGAAGTCTCGAGTGACTTGTGCTTCGTGATAGGGTGGAGGAGTTTATCAGTCCAATTGTCTTCCGGACACACTCTGCAATATCTGGTAGGACCCCAACATGTAGATGAAATTGTGCGATCAGAATCTCAAATAGCAGTATATCTGTCTTAATGTACTGGGCCTCTGATAGAATCCCAATGAATATATAACCCACTAGGTCGATAAACACCCCATGAGTGACGTGTATCTTAAACTTCACCCAATCCATGCCAATCTTTGTCTTGTGCTGCAGAGGATTAATGTTATTGGCAATGACCAAGTTCATGATCTTGAAGAAACCAGATAGATCTGCTTGTTTGATGTTCTTAGTCCCATCATAGGGAGGAGCATCTGTACCAACAACCAATTGCCTCACGTCGTGATTAGAGAGGCCATCGAGTACATCTTTATTAGAGCCCTTGTCCTCAGTTGTCTCCCAATCACCTGTAACTAAAGACTCCCTGGGGACCACGTTCGGATACGCTGTGCGGAATCATGGCCTACCAATGAAATTGACAAGTCTATCCATTGAAAATGTAACTGAGGCTCCGTGGATCGAAAAAATGTATGCATCATCATCATCTTGACTGGAACGACTAAGCTCTCTATAAAACTTTGAGACAATGTCAGTATAGGAAACAAAATCCCATCCTTCGTCCTTCTAGTCGAGGATTGGTGTCCAGCCACGCTCAAGGAAGACAGCTTGAAAGGAATGACCCTCCTAGAGAAGATCCTGAAAGTCAGAAATTTTCACAAGACGTTCCAACAAAATAGTCCTTTCTTGAATTGCTTCGCTAGTAGGTTGTTCTGGTTTGCCACACTTTCGTTCCCTATAAGATATTGTCAGCTTGAAATTTAAAAAACAAAATTAAGAAAATTAGTTATAAAATATCATATCATGCTAAACCTGACAAAATTATATTCTAATTAATGTAATTTAAACTATTGTGTTATATTGTTCGAATAATTAATTAAGCGTTCGAACGGTAAAATTTCAAATGGTTATTGAAAGCATAAAAGCATTCAAACGTAGAACATATGTGTTCGAACACTTTCGATCGGTCACTCAACCGTTCGAGACATGAGTCACACCAGTTTGAACGAATAAGCCATCATTCGAATGGTTTTTGAATCGAGTTCAACAATGATTGAGTCAACTTGGTGGCCATTGAAACTAAAGGAATCCACCGATTCCTTTCGTTCTTCCACAAATAATACACATACAAGGCCGAGACTTGTATGTGTATTATCTGTATCAGTAATATACAAATATATTTTAGTAAATTTATATATTAGTAAATTAATACACATATATATTAGTAAATTTATATATGTATTTTTTTATTTTTTTTTTCTTAATGGTTAAATATGTTTAAAAAATACTTAAAGAAAAAGAAAAAAGGTCATTTGCACTAGTTTTGGAGTGCACATTTGGTGTGTACCATAACATTGTCCATAAAGTTAAACCCACCGAGACTTAGGTCCTGATGGTGTCTACCAACACATTTTTTTTTTTTTTTTTAAAGACCATTAGTAGCTTAGCTTGTATACCATGTGGATGTTCTTACATGAGCTTATGCACCTTTAGTTATAAGTTCATGGTAGAAAGTCCCCTAAAATGTGAAAGAGCTTATCAAGAAGCGTTGCTTGGTAATGTCCAAATAATTTATTTATAATATTATTTAATATGTATGCAAAATATATAATATGCAAGTGATAATTTCTTTGTATATATATTTTTTGAATGAAGATTTCGAACTAAATTTTGGTCGAAGAGAGGATCATAAAACTATCAATGAACTTATGTGTAATGCATTCTGTAAATATAAGATGAGGTATCATGAACATTATAATAAGTTCGAGAACAAGGAATAAGCACGCCAACATCCTTTTCAGGATGTCCGACCTTCTAATTGGAAAAAATTTTGTAACATATTTGAGGATCCAATATCATATAAGGTAAATTAAATGAATTAATTTATGTGTCTTATTTATAATTTTCACTTTCTAATATTTACAACTTCTATGCATGAGCGAAATTCTATAAACAAAACAAATAGATCAAAATTGAAGATTCATCATTATCTAGGCTCAAGATTTTTCGATCACCTGTCTAAGAAACTGATAATGCTATTTTATATTTTTTATTGTATATAGTTTGTTATTTGGATGTATTGTAATGACTTTATATCTTAACAAATGTCTCTTATAGTAAGAGTTAAATATTAATTATGATCTGACAAAATTATATTCTGCATTACATATTGATCATAATGGAGAGAGGACTCATCCCAATACCCATGAAAATTATATAAGTATTATTATCTATTTTAATTAAACATATTTTAATATTTGTGGAGATAATAATTTTTTCTCTTGTGTGAAGGAAAAAATGGTTGTCCTATGTGTTGAATTTGGGTCAGATCAAAATTCCTCAATAAGTGATGTTGAAATTTTTACATAAATTCTAGGGCCATGTTCAAGATATTTGAAGGGTTTGGATCATTGTGTAAAACCTTCTATCTCTTCCTCATCGTCCGGGTATACTTCAACACCTCGAGAGTGTTAAAGGAAACAAATTCTAAGATCGAGGAATTGAGTACTAGGCAATATGAGTTAAATGTTCAATTAGCGAAATAAGCAGATATGGAGATGCACATTAAATAAAAAGAACAAGAATAAGAAGAGTTCAGGAGAGAGATGCAACTCCAAATACAGATACTTAGGTAATAGTTCAGGCTTCCAAGCAACTGATTTGCATTATACGTATAGATTTTGGGATCTATTTCTGTACGAAAAATGCTAGTACTACTATTTTATTTGTTTAGTTTGTACTTATGAGACTACTTTTATGGGTATTGAACAAATTATAATATTTTTTTAAAATATTATGTATGTCTATTTGGCTTTTCATTATTTGATAAAATAAAATAGTTACCGTTCGAACAACTAAAACTGTTTAAACAAAATCAGGAAAATCATTTGAACATTGATACAGAACATTCGAATGTAATTTGTTATTAAACTTTCAAACAACATTGGAAACGTTTTGAACGATAACATCGAACATGAAATCAACGTTCGAATGTCATCTCATAGCAAATCGTTCATTCGTATTATAGCCCGATCGAACGTTTTACTCAATACGTTCAAACATATTTTACTGTTCGACCATCAAATTTTGTGTTAGAATGTTTTACCATGCCAATTTGATCAAACGAACTGGTATCAATCGACCACTCACGAAGAACGTGTTCGAACATAATTGACGATCGAACATAATGCTTTTATCGTTTGAACATGATTCTGGGACGAAAATTGTCCAAAACCAATATGTTCCGTTTGAACGCGATCAAACAGTTTTGCTCAATTTTGTCTGAAAAAGATATTTTTTGAGATGAAATTGATATTTTTGGAACGACCTTGGGATGATTTTTTTACATCCCAAGAAGTATTTTGGAACGAAATCACAATTTTTTAGGATGAAAATTTCATCGTAAAAAACCACATCTGTTGTTGCGTACAATCTGAGTTGATAGTTTATGTGATTGGCAGTACTACATCACCAATTTAATTAACAAATATAATTTCATATATAGTAAAACTTGTAAAGTAATAACTAATAATTATGTGTTTTGGCCGAGGGAGAGAGAGAGATTTATTTAAAAAAAAAAAACTACTACTTTTATAATCCAATCACATTATTTTTTTAAAAAAATTGTCCTAATAAACAGCTCTATAAGCTAAGGGCTACTATTGATATTATTTATTATGGTCATTTATTTTTTAGGGAATTTCATTGGGTTTATTATTCATTTATTAAGGGGTCCTAGGAGCCCTAAATGTAAAGGACTAGAGTACGACCTCATTTGGATATTTAGAATATTTTAGAATATCTAGGAATATTAATGAAATGACTTGAGTTAAAATATTTTATTGGGGTTTGAAAAATAATTGAGAAAAAGTTAAATAAAAATATTATAAAATTAAAATATAATTTTCTAACATAATTTCTGTTTTGAAATTTAAAAAAATTGTATTGTTTTTTACGTTTTGTTTATAAGTTTGAAAATTTTGTATTGAGTTTTGTGTTTGGATAATAATTAGGTAGTGATTAGATGAAAATTTTAAAAATTTAAAATTGAAAATGATTTTGTGTTTAAGTGATGTTGAGAATAAAATATTTGAGAATATATAAGAAACATGAGAATACCAGCTTGTTACACAAACAAGGCCTAAAATGATCTAAAATAGTTTGTCCGTCTCAAAAGTTTTCACAATTAGGAACAAGATAGACAAAACACATGGATCCAATGGTTTTTAATATCTCTTGTGGACAATATCATGTACATCAGAGATGTTATATATTGTGAAGTCTAAATAATGTGTCTGTGTTTCTTATAATTGAAAAAAAGTTAAGAGGCAAATGATTGATGAAATTTGAAAATCTTGATCCAAGATGAAACCAACAATTAGGTGTTGTTAGCTGGTCGGTCTGGACTGGTTTGGTCCCAATCCAAGAAATAGAGGATCGAAGTTGGTCCGGTTTGGTCTCGGTTTAGAGGTTTTTCACTCTGGACCGGATCGAATTAAAAATAATAATTATATATATTATTTATATAATAATAATTGTATAACTAATTATGTAATTTTCATCTAACTTATTACCATTAAAAATATAAAATTTTAAATATGTTATTAACAAATTAATATTCTATCAATTAACTAATTATATAGTAATTATATAAGTTAATAATGTAATTTTTATCTAATTTATTATTATTGACTATATAAAATATTTTTTTATTAAGTTAGTTATAAAATCTATATTAATAATTCACTTAATTTTAATTTAGTATTTTTAATAACTTTTTTTATTATTTTATTTTTATGAAAAAAAGATTAAAAAAATAAAAAAATAATTGAGTAGGACCGAATGGACTAACCTGGTAGGTACCGGTCCCTAGGTATGTTTGGTCTAGTCCGTTCCCGGAAAAATGATGGACGGGACCCGGACCGGACCCAATTGTACCCTACAGACAATATTCCATAGAAAAGGGCATTTGAATAATAGATGGTGTATCAGTAAGGGGAGGATCGAATTTGGTCAGAAATTGTTTCAGACTTCTAAAGGCTCCTTCAATCATCGATGTGTTCTAGATCTTTACCAATATACCACTGACTCTTAAATGATGCACAGTACTACATGAAAGTTAGGTTCAACAGCATTCCTCAACCCTAAGTCAAGGGTTCATTAGAATGATAAAAAGCCCCACTTCAAAGTAGCTAGTACTCGACCTAGAAATAAATGAATGCCCCACTTCAAAAAATGAATGCAAATTCCGATAATTCAAATTAAATAACATGTTTCTTGCACATATTAAGATCATCATGTGGCATGTATATATATATATATATATAAGAGCTAGCTACCTCTGTCACTTTATTTATGATATTCAAAAGCAACGGCACCATGATCATTTTAGCAGTTTCTTCCCACAAAAACAGGTTGCTTTAAGGCCTAAGATTAATGGCAGAGTTTCAAGTGAGGTTGATGTAGAAATATTTAAGTATAATGAACGATCCATGCAAAGAAGCGTTTAAGCAATACTTGATGATCATCTGGTTCCGAATATTGACTGGTTTCAGCAAGATTTAAGCATAAGCATATAAGCTTTAATTCATGCAAGATTTAAAGACATTGTGAAAAATTTTTTTTTTTTTTCCGTAACAACCAAGTCCTACACCATGAACATGAATATATTACTGCTAGGTGAATGAAGAGGCACCATGATTTCAACTAAAACAGAGTGATCTAACCAAGTCAACCGAAACTCAAGTCTTGCCTCCTGTGCCATTTGAAGGTTAGAAGCACCCATGGGTTAGCACCATTTGACATTTGCCTCCTGTGCCATTTGACAGGTAGGCCAATATTAATTATCAACTTGCATGGGGTACTTGGAAAGGGAGGAATAGGGAGTACCTAAATCAATGGGAAGAATAGTAGTTATAGTGAGTACAAAGAATGAGAATGATACATATACAAAATTTCCTTTCTCACCCTTGAGATATTTGTGAACAACCCATAGCATTTTGGCATTTTTTGGACATCATTTACAGAATTTATAGTTTCTGCTCCAATATTTACCCTTGGCAAATTTTGAAGTTTCCACATTGAGCTATATATGGGCTATAGGTCAATGTTTGCAGCATGTTTAATGTGATAAACTTTTCAACCTGCAGACTTTCAGGTTACAAGAGATATACAAGTACCATTATTCATGCATGCTTTAGAGGTCAATAATGAGAGGTGTTGTTTTTAGGTAGAGAAAATCATGGGGCAAGTTTTTAAGCAAGTCCAAAAAGAAATTCTCTACTTCATATAAAAGCCACGCGTATGTGGTACCAATCCATTTGCATCTCTAGTTCTGCCTCTGATATCAATCCCATTTCGTACGTTTCTGCTCTCTTGAAGTCCTACAATGGACAACGCAGCAGCAGTCACAGGGTTCACAGCAGTAAGTTTCCTTGCATCTTACAGCGCAGGAAGAATGAAGAATTCAACAAATCTAATCCCATCTCCTTGGCCTTCTGCACAAGCACAAACCCTTGCTCTTCATGCCTATGGCACATCTTCGTGCAGGAGCTTTCCAAGCCACCGAAGAGGTCCATGTTCTAAGTCTAGAAAGAGCACCCTCTTTCTTACTCAGTGCTCCTCGAAACCAAGCATTGACAGCAACAGTGCCACAAATAAGAATCCTGCCGTTGAACTAGATTCAAATTCCAAGTCTCAAAGTTTGGCAACTCCCACGCCAAATCAGGCACTCGCATCTACTTGTTCTAATGGTCTGGTGCTCGACTTGGGCCCAAAAAACTCCTGGGACAGTGCAGAAATCGGCTCACCAGTTGTGAAAAGATTCATCGGAGATAATGAGGAAAGGTGGTACATGTGGTATCATGGAAGATCTGACGCTGAAAACACTTCCGATTCTGTTGGGTTAGCAGTTTCAAGCAATGGAATCCATTGGACAAGAGGAGCAGACCATGTTAGATCGTGCGGGGACGTGGGATTGGTGATGAACTGCAGCCATAATTGGTGGGCTTTTGACACAAAGGGCATCAGGCCTTCTGAGATGGTTATTATGTCCAGCCCAATGTACAGTGCCGTTTACTGGCTTTATTACACAGGATATAGTTCTGAAGACGTCAACTTGCAGTCAGGAGACCCAAACAGCGCTTTACAAAACCCAGAAAGAGTTCACAGTAGAGATGATAAAGATGATTGTCATAGCATTGGAAAAATTATCAAGTCTCTACCAGGCCTGGCATGCAGCCAAGATGGCAGGCACTGGGCCAGAATCGAAGGGGATGATCATAGTGGAGCCTTGTTTGATGTGGGGTCTGACAAGGAGTGGGATTCATTGTTTATTGCTGCACCACAGGTGGTGGTGCATAGCAACAATGATCTCAGAATGTATTATCATTCATTTGATGCAGAAAAGGGGCAGTTTGCTATTGGAATTGCAAGATCCAGAGATGGGATCAGATGGGTGAAGCTGGGGAAGATCATGGGAGGAGGATCAAGCAGTTCTTTTGATGAGCTTGGGGTGAAGAATGCATGCGTGGTGAGAAACCGCGAAAATGGAAACTATTTGATGGCATATGAGGGTGTTTCTGCAAATGGGGAGAGAAGCATTGGGTTGGCAGTGTCTCCAGATGGGCTGAAGAATTGGGAGAGGTTTCAAGAAGATCCTATTATTAAGCCCTCGGAAAAAGATGGATGGGATAATAAAGGAGTTGGTTCTCCATGTCTCATTCAGATGGAGGACTATGCAGATAAATGGAGATTGTATTATGTAGGTGTTGGGCATGGAGGAAAGACGGGGATTGGAATGGCAGTTTCAGAAGGCAGCAACGTTAGAAATTTCAGAAGACGGGTGGAATCTCATCAATTGTAGGGTAAAATGTAGAGAAGTGATATTTGTAGTCATAGAGTGTGTAAACACTGAGTATTTTTTTTGAAAAATATGAGTAAATATGATATTCACGTGAAAAAAAAATTTTTTTTAATAGTAAATTTCATATTTTTTCAAAAAGAATGTGTAGTGTTTGTACAATTTATGACTATATCTAACATTAGTCATCTAAAATGTATAGCATTAGTGTATGTCAATATATCTCAATATGCATTCAATCAAACTATATATTTTCACTCTAATATCATAACAAACTTTCCAACTGATAAATGACCTATTTTTATTTTCATGGTGCACAGAGAGTTTGAAGTTACTCGTGGGCTAAAACAAAGTTTCTGTCCCAACACTTTGATATCAATCAATTATATTTATAATTGGAAATGGGGTGGGGTTTAGTACCCGCACCCGGCCAGCCTGGCCCCCACTTGAGGCGAGTGGGGCAGTTTGCCCGCACCAGACGAGCGGACGAGATGGCGTCAACTTCGAAAAACTGGGGGCGGGTGCCGGGTTGGCGCAATATTGCTCCCGTCCTATTTTAATAATATATATATATATATATATTATGCATATTTAAAAAAAATTAAATGAAACAATGTCGTTTTGGTTCAGAGTAAAATAATAACTATTCTCCTTGTCCGCCCTCACCTTTGTCTTGACTCTCTCTTTCCTCTTGGTATCCTTTCTCGTTGTTGCAACTCGATCTCTCGGACTTTATCTCTCTCTTGCTATGCTATAACAGTGAACATGGGTGGGCGGACGACACGTAGACTAATCCGCTCGCCCGGCATCAAGGTTGGGTCACCAGCCCATGCAGGACAGGGCTGGAGTGGGGTGGCCGGCTGCCCGTCCACTGGGGCCAGGCGAGTAGCAAGCCTACTTGGAAACCAATTTGATCTAGGTTTATACGTTGCACCAATCGAATGGTATATTTAAGTAACTTCGTAAGCCAACAACTTAAAAATATAGTTAAAAAGACAACGCATAACGAAATCAATAAAAATAATAATATTTCTTTTATATATTTGATTCAATTAACCTATATATTTTATAGAAAATAACTAACAATAAATAAACAATTTGCTTATAGTGTGGCTTACTTAATGCACCAGTCATTAGACTAGATATAGCTATTGCAGACTCCTTGTGTAGTCATATATATCTAAGCGCGATGGCTCAACGGTCCTTAAATTATTCGTAAGTGGCTTGGCATACACTCAATGTTCAAATTTGAATATAGATTTACCTTTGACTATTAATATTAGCCACCGGAGCTCTAAACTATGACTCAAACTTAATTTGCACTACTTGAAATCAACGAGAGATCATGGAATATCCTAATAAAAAGTTGTTTTAGAGGTCAGGAATGTACATATGGATGCGTGAGACTCGATCATTATGATAGCGGAGAAATTGCACCAAGTCTGATAATGCAGATTTAACAGATTTTACGATCATAGCACTAGATTATCTTGAGAAGCCATATTAGTGTAAATATGGCAAGAAACAGTAACGCTTTCTGAATTAGGATAATACCTCACACGTGTCAGCATTGGCCATAACTTTGGTTATGAGTAGGGGTATTAAAAAAACCCAATGAGGACCGGACCAGTTTGGTTCAGTACCAAGTTTGGTTTGGTCTAGTATCGGTTTTATTTCTTTTTAAAACCGGTCAAAATTGATCCGGTTTCAATTTTTCTGTTTTAAAAATTGGACTGGACTGAACCGGACCGATTTATATATATTATAATTTTTTATATTGTATGTAATTTTTATATATAATATATACTTATATTTAAAATAGTTTTGTATTATATGATAAATTACTAATTATATAATATTAAATTTTAAAATCTTATATTACTATAGTCTATTGTATTAATAGTTATACTAATACTATATCACTATATATTATAATATAGTCTATAATTATATTATAGATTATATTATAATATACTACAATATATTATCACTATAATATTATATACTATAGTATACTATTATATAATATATATAGTATATTAAAACCGGACCGGAATCGGTAAAATCGGAAGTACCGGTTTAGGCGGGTAATGGATACGAAATTGATTTTTGAAAATGCAAAATCAGTACATACTGGTTCGGTCTCAAATTTTGTTTAAAACTGGACCAAATTGAACCGGTTACACCCCTAGTTATGAGTATCAGAATTGCACATAAGGGCCCAATTTAGAAAACTCTTTTTGGTGCACACGTCGTGTCACCATGCAACACCTATTGGTCTATGTTTCGACCATGAATCAACTATTTTCCCTTTAAATCGTTGATTTAGGTTACTTTTTATCTTTTATAGAAGAGAAGTGATATGTATACAAAGAGATTACACAAAAGTAAACCCACAAACTGACTTAGCTTCATGTGATCTGTTAGATCTATTTTATAATAAAATTAACTTTACATTATGATATACTGTATCAAGTCACGTTAGTTTGTATGTTTACTTTTATATTTTTCGTTTGTGTAGGGTAAAGCAGAAATCCGAAAATCTGACTCCGAAATCTGGCTCCACTCCAGGTCCGCTCCTCGGAGTCGGAGTCGGAGTTTTTTCCCTCTTAGAAGTCAGAGTCGGAGTCGATGATGAACCGACTCCAACTCTGCTCCGATCCGACTTCGACACTTCGGCTTCGACTTGATCCTTCGACTCCGCCTCCGATTTTATACATATTTTATAAAAATATATGTGTTTTTCTATATATTAATCATTTAAATTTTATACAATTATATCTTATATATTTTGTTAAACTCAATAATATACTAGTTAAATAATATATTTATACTATAATATATATAGACTAAATTGACTAATATTAGTTTAATATATGACTATAGGTAAATATCATACTATTACAAATTTACAATATTACTACCATGTAACACTAAATTACTAATGTATAAATATAATAACATGTAATACTAATTTATATATAATATACTATAAACACTAAGATGCATAATAACATGAACATGTAATACTAATGGATAATAACTAAAGTATTTGTTACTAATACTATATATATAAATCGCTATAGTATTAGTTAGTTAACTAATACTATATTACTATATGATACTATTAACTATAGTGATATAGTAATACTAATACTAGTAGTATTACTATACTAATACTATCAGTGATATAGTTATACTAATATTTATACTAATACTAATACTAATACTAAATTACTGATACTAATATATTAATACTATTAGTGTATATTGTATTACTAATATTTATATATATTAATATATATATCAAATATAAGAGATTAGAGATTTAATATATATATACATATTAAATCACTAACATACTAATAGTATTATACTATAGTATTAGTAATTATACTATAAGATATAGTAATAGACTAATAGTATATTATAGTAATAGTATATTATATATAAAATAGGCCATAATGGTGTGGATTAGTAATAGTATAATTAGTATTAGTAATAGATTCATCATTCATAGTAATTAGTATTTAGTATACTACTATACGGTGCCATTTGGATTAGTAATAGACTGAATTGTTTTTGAATTAGGGTTCCCGAGGTCCCCCCTCTCCCATTTCAAATTTCCGAATGCCCTTAGCCTCACAGCCGTCTCACTCCCTCTCGCAGCCCTCCCCTCCCTCGCGCAGCCACTTTCTCTGCGACAGTCTTGAAATTTCGAAGTTCTCTCAAGTTTCCCTTGAAACCCTAGGTCCCTTCATCGTCATCAATAGCCCTTTGAGGTGTACTGCAGCTATGCAAACACCGTCTCTTGACTCTCTATCACTTATTGATCTCTTACACTCTCAATCATAGATTAATTATTGCCCATTGAAGATTCGAAGTCGGTAAGTTACCCAAACTCATGTCTCTGTTCTTTAATCAAATATTTGAGGTTGCTAATGTTGATTTTTTTTCTATGGTTATTTCCATATTTGGCTTTTGATAGTGCTCCTTCGAGATCCTGGTTCACCACACTAACCTCATAGACTGCCCCTTTCGTATACTGATTTATACGGTTAAATGATTGGGTTTTAATTTGTTGATTAGTAATTTGGTTTATTTTGCTGATTGTATTTGTTGATTGTTTTAGTGGTGTTTTCATTAATGTTGTTGGGTCTGATTGTAGTGATTGTAAGGTGAAAATATTGTGCTTGAAAGGATGTTAATGCTTTTGGGGCTGTGTTTGGTTGTTTTAGTGGTGTCTTGCATTCATGTTGTTGGGTCTATTTTTTGTTTTTTAATTTTTTATTTATTTTTCTGGAATCTGTTTAAGATGCAAATAAATTTTTTTTCAAATATATTTCTGTTTTAGTGATTGTAAAACATCCACAAGTTGAGTTAATAAGTTTGTATTGTGCTTTTGGGCTGTGTTTGGCTGTTTTAGTTATTGTTTTAACCTACTATATTATTTGTTTGTTGTGTTTTAGTTCTTAAATCATGAATATAGAAAGCACAAGCACTCCTACATCCACAGCTGCATCTTGTCCTGGATCCCAGAACAGCCTATTGATACTCCCAGTCCCATAGTTGAAGAGTCTAGCGGACTATTTGAATCTTTAGTAGGCACTCTTGGTGCCTTTTGTTCTAACCCTCGCCTTCCACTTGGTAGTAGAGTTCCTAAAAATATGTCTTTGATATGGGTCTACTTCACAAGAGTGCCTGATTGTGATCCCGAAGAGCCTATAGCTACTTGTAACCATTGAGGGAGGCAATGGAAATGCCATCCCAAAAGGTAAGGCACTTTAGCCATGAAAACACACATCCAACTTTGTCCCAAAAACAGTAAGAGTAAGTTGGATAAAACTTAAACATTCTTGGCCCTGGAATAAAAAATTGAAGGCTAATGGGAGAAGAACTTAGGGATGATTAAGTACAATGAGAAAAAAATCCAGGCAACCATTGCTAGGATGGTGATAATGGATAAGTTACCCTTTAGGGTTGTTGAGGGCCAAGGGTTTCGGAAATACATTAAATCCCTTGATCTTAGATTTCTAATTCCTCCTCGATTTACAGTAATGCGTAACTGTATGAGGCTATTCTTGAAAGAGAATGATAGCTTGAAGAAAATATTTTTGACCACTAAACAAAGAGTGTGCCTAACCACCGACACTTGGACTTTTATCCAAAATATTAATTATATGTGTGTAACCTCTCACTTTATTGATAGTAATTGGAAGTTGCATAAGCGGATCATTTCATTTGTTCGGGTTAGCGACCACAAAGGGGCAATAATTGGGAGAGAGTTAGAGGAGTGTATGCTTGATTAGGGCATTGACAAAATCCTCACAATTACGGTGGACAATGTTACCTTTAATGACTCTGCTATTGATTGGTTGAGAATGAGGGAAATAGGAAGTGAGGATTGTGTTGCAGCTCACGAGTTTATTCACATGAGGTGTATGACACACATATTAAACCTTGTTGTGAGTGAAGGTTTAAAAGATGTTGATGACTCGATCATAAGAGTCTGAAATTTGATTAAGTATGTGAAGTCTTCTCCCCAAAGACTTGCCACCAAGTCTTGTGTTAACAGGTCGAAAGTGCCATGTTCTAGTTTCTTGTGTCTTGACGTGCCCACTAGATTGAACTCGACTTTTCTTATGTTGGATGTGGCTGAGAAGTATCAAAAAACCTTTCAACTTTTGCTTGATGAGAATCCATATTTATGAGTTTATTTGTCTGAGGATGGGAATGGGAAAAAGGGTCTAGGAACTCCTGGGACTGATGATTGGGAGACTATAAGAAACTTTTCGAAGTTTCTTCATGCATTTTATAATGTCACCCTGCGTATTTCTGGTACACTATATGTCACATCAAATTTATATGTCCAAGAGCTTATTAATATTCATAAAAACTTGAATGCTTTTTGTGACAATAGTAATTGACGCTTGAGTTCAATGACTTTGAGAATGAAGACCAAGTATAATAAATATTGAGGTGATCTTGGAAAAATAAATCGATTGTTGTTTGTTGCTGCTATTTTTTATCCACGGTACAAATTGGTTGCTCAAGCATATTGGTTCAACAAAACATTGGGTGATGAGAGGGGTGAGGAATTTGTTGTAATCCTTAAGAGGGATATGGAATATTTGTATGAATAATACGTAGGGTTTTGTGGTGGCCGCGTAACTGAGTCTAAGTCAACTCGGAGTCGGAGTGGTGAAGGTAGTGCATCAATGGGGATATTGGGGAGTAGTAGTAATACCTTGAATAATGATGATCCCATGTAATTTTTGTTGGGATTCCATAAAGACCGAAAATCAGCATCCTTGATGGATTGTAAATTTGAACTAGAGCGGTATTTGTTGGAGGATGTTGAGATTCCTACTGGAAATTTTAAAATTTGGTATCGTGGAAAGTCAACTCAAGCAAATATTCGATTCTTGCTCTAATGACAAGAGATATCTTGGCCATTTCAATCACCACCGTTGCATCTAAATCGGCATTTAGCATAGGAGGCCGCGTCTTTGATCCATTTAGGAGTTTTTTGGCTCCTAAAACTGTAGAAACTCTTGTGTGTACGCAAAATTGGTTGAAATCCATTCCTATATGCTTGAGTAAAAATTATAAGGATGCCATTGATAATGCGGAGAGTTATCAGTTAGACTCAGGTAATGTATTTAGAGATTTTTTAAAGTTGTTATATATGTTGATTTTGACATTTTGTGATACTAACCTCCTATACTTTAACATCTTAATGTAGAATTAATCACTGGTATGGCCAACTTCCTTCATGAAGATGATTGACATCTTGACAGATTGAGCCTTTGAGGTTTGAGTTACTATCGAAAATACTAAATGCTTCATGCTTAATTCTCTTTACTTTTCTCTTTACTTCTACTTTGTTTATACCATATTTATTTAAATTTTAGGGATCTCATTTCAAACAAGCTAAATGGATCCATTCATCCAAATAGGCTTTTTGAGAATATATATTACAACTATGTAAGATTCTGCAACTTCCTAATAAGATGTAATATATATGCTTTTTATGTTTGTTTAAATTTATTTTTCAGATGTAATTAAAGTTAGGTTGTTTTCCTTACTAATCTTTCATTTTTTTTTCAGGCACATTATGAAAGTTGGAACATTTGGAAGTTTGTAACATTTAATATCTTTTGGTTCATTTGTTGGGCTTTTGTGACAATTGTAATTTGGAAGTTTGTAATTTATTTTATTTTGGTGCATTTGGATAGTTTGTATTTAAATGTTGTTGGGATTTAATTTGGTTGGCACTTAGAAACTTTTGGATTTCTTTTGTTGTTAGAATGAAACTTAGAGATCGTGACAGGTGTGGTCTATGTGTTTATTGTAGTGATTATTTGGATCATGGATGTGGATATGGATATGGATGTGGATATGGATGGTGGGAGTATATGTAAAAATAGGACTTTCTTTTTATTTTTAATTTTTGAATGCATGTTAGTATGTTACTTGTTTTATTTAGTTGTTTTTTTTGTTATAATCAAAAAGTTTAATTCGTTTATATTGTAATTTTTCAGAAAATTGAAATTTGAAAACCTACAATTTAAAAAAAAAAAAAAATAGGTGGGTCAAATATGAAGTTAAAAAAAAAAAAAAAAAAAAAAGTCCAAAAATCCGACTCCGTTTCGACAAGTCGGAGTCGGAGGCGGAGCAGAGCCTATACACTTTGGAGTCGGAGGTCGGATTCAACCTTCGACAAAGTTAGAGTCGGAGTCGGAGGTTGGGCTCTCCGACTTCGAAGTGGTCGGTGCTCAGCCCTACGTTTGTGACTAAATATTTCTAAAAAGGGGTTACTATCCTATTACTACCCAAGTACATTTCAAATTTTTGTATTTTTTTTATCATTTTTTTAAGTATTGTTTTAACATCCTTAATCACTAAGAAAAAATTAAAAAAAATATATAACTTTACTAATAATTACTTCCTTAATCATTCAGTAAAATAAAAAAATTTTTAAAAAATTAAATACAAAAAAAATAGTAGTAAAATAGTAACAGGATAGTAACCCTATCATTATTCTTCTAAAAAAATATATTAGTTATACTTTTATAGACTAAGTCTTGATTACGATTTGACCAGATTTTTTTGTAAGAGTTTTGTCTTTTATAGAAATATTTTGTTATGTGTTTTATTTTAGGATGTCCAAGGGTATTTGAGCTCTTCTTATAGGCTTTAGAACTTGATTTGACATTTTATCTATAAACTTTCATTCAGAGTTTCTCTATGTTTTGTATGTTTCATCAGTTTCAACTTTAGCAAGGTCAATACCCAAACTTTCAACCAATGTTTGGTGGGATTCTGTTCACAGCTGTGTTCTACAAGTCCTATGGACTGATTTATATTTGTAATGTCTTTTTACAGTTAATGAGAAGTGAGTTTCAAAAATAAAAAATAAAAAAATAAGAAACCCAAACTTTAAAAACCTCACAATTAGGTACATTCAACAATCTCCAAAACTAACAAGAAATTGCGCGTAGCATTAGTATGCCAAGTGTTGGTCTTTGATTATCTAGACTAATGTCATGTGTCATCTAATCATTGACTGACACGTTTTAATCATTCATTAGTTTTCTAATGGGAGACATGGCGTATGTATATAATTGCAAGTTTTTTGAAATCTTGTTATCAATTTTGGGAAAGCTAAAAAGCTTAGTTCTGGATTTGTATGTACAGTAAAACTTCCGAAGGTTTACCAATTCTATCAGATAATGTATTAATCAATATTCATGTAATTATTTAATAAGAATAACATTAACATAAAATAAATCAATTGCATAATACAAAAACTGGTAACGAAGATAAACATTTTAAAGAATTATTTTAAGGTAAAATCCTATGAGACAGCCTAACCAAAAAAGTTAATCCACTATTTGAAAGTCTTTTATAAGCAACTTTTAGTCACAAAAATTTGTCAAATGACAATTTTACTTAACCAGAAAAACAACTCGTTTGTCTCTACTATAGTAGTAGCTAGAACCTTTGACGATCTTCAAATATTAACTTTTCTACTAGAAGTCTAGTGATTGAAACGATCATACTATTTATACCTCAGATCACGATCACAGCCTTTGAGAGAGACAATATAAAAATTCTTAAGAGAATTTTCTCATCAAAATAAGCATTGGAAAGTGCTCTAAAAATCTTCAGAATTGAGTCTCTACTATTCCTAATTAGTAGAACAGTTGAAATATATTTTTGGAAGCAGTTTCCAAGTCCTAGTGAAATTCTGCTAACAGATTGAATTTGTCGAGACGATTATGCTCACAGTTTGCTAACAACAAGAAATATAGATGTTCCAAATTCAAACTCTTTAGTGGATAAGATAAGAACCTTGAGGCTTGGAATTACCTTGATTTATCTAAAGCACTTAATTATAGACACCAAATAAATTCAAAGTATTTTACATTCAACAACTCACAAAATTCAAACTAAAGATGGTGTCTATCATCTTAGTCACCTAATGCTTGTCAAACTCTTTAAAATTCACATTTTCAATCTCCGTCTTTGAAAAATTGGTGACAAAACCACAGATCAAAAATTTAATATTGTACCTGTTATAGACTCAATCAAATTAAATTTTAGCTCTGCCCCTTAGTTTCAAAATACTTTAAGAAGCAATTCATTCTACATTTTGCTCCCCCTTAGTAGCACAAGTCCTCCAACTCCCCCTTTTTATCACAAATCTGACAAGGGTCATTCCTCTTCATTGTCAGAGTCCATGACATTCTCCAGTACCTGCTGCATGTCCTAGGATAGCTGAACCAGCCTATCATTTGCTTGAACACATTCTGAGCATCCAACAACTATGTCCTTTTCTAATTTGAACTGGTTGGTGTCCAACTTGGCAACAATGGCATCTATCTTTTGAGAGGAGGGCAACGATGGCTCAAGAGGAGAGGAGGTGGCCTCAGATTTGACAATTGTGATTGCAGAAATAGAGCCATCCATCTTCATAGTAGGCTCATTTTCCCTAAGAGGGACCTTAGCTTTGAGAGCTAACTTAGTTATCAAACCTCCAAAGGGCAGATTTTGCTCCTTATCAACATGAGAGCGATGGATAATATCCACAACATGTTTGGAAAAACCAATGGACACTTCCGTGGTAAGTTTGGACATGAAATACGTACGCTCTAAAGGAAGCTTAGTCTGACGACTGATGGGCTATAGGTTTGATAACACTATTTTTGCTAGGAGTCGATATGGGGGAAGCATAACACTTACATGGAGCCTTTGGACTTTGGGGATCCACTTAGGTCCATGAGGACTCACAAAAAGATTTCATATGATTGTTTTAGTTGTGGCCCCCATACCTTGATATGGGTACAATGGAGACTCAACAACTGATAGGTCATACAAGTCCCTGATGATGGCAGGGGATACCTCAATGGTGATCCGCTTAGCAATTGAGGTTATACTCTGATCCACCAAATTAAAATGGGCTATGTTGGAGTAAAACTCTGACAATTTCAACGCATGGAGTGGGAGAAGAGTGTGTGAGTTTTTTCCACTTTTTATCAACAAAAATTCTTCCAATAATATCAAATTCAGTGGAAAAAAAGTTGACCAAACTTATATCTCTTTCACCTAAAACAGGCCGATGTGAGAAAATGGTTCTATAAGCCTCTTCAGCTTCACGTGTAGTGAAGCATTCATAGTCAAGATCCAGACCCATGCATACTACCGTGTGAGAGATAAGGATAAAATGCTTGAGTAGACGCTCCCACAACCACGAAGAACCTCAACTCTACAATGCAATGTGATTAAAATGGTGAATGACCATGAGTGCATGTAAACAAATGAACTAAAAATTGAGAGATTTTTGGTGAGGCAAACACGCAAACACTTGGTGGGCATGCAACACGTAGAAATCGATTGACTTAATGCAAGAACCCACCAAAAACTATCCTAAATACATGAGGTTTTGAAACAAACTCATAACCCAACACAATGTTTGACGATTCACATCCCCAAAGCAAAGAATCCGAATTGAAACACTAAAACCACATGTGAAATCGAAACAATCTCAAATGGGTGAAAATCGAACCCTAGAAATAGGAGAGAGAAGATGATAGGTCACTTACCGTGTAGGAGAAACTAGAAGACAATGAACAACGCTTGATTTTGTGGGTACGGTGAGCCCTAGGACGTGAGAGACGTGGGAGAAGGTATTTGGCTAGGCGTGAGAGGAAATAATGGGGAGGGGGGTGGGTATAAGGTGTGACTAGGAGTCCCGCTCGAGTGGGGAAATATTAAAACTAGCTAAGGGAGTCTCACTGATAGTCCTATGCCAAAAAAACAAACTGCTGTGCATGCTTATGCATGCCCAAAAAAACTCCTCCGAATATAAGTTTGCTCAAACATTTGTATGTCCATTTTATTGCTCATTTTCTTCTGCAATGACTAGAGTAATGATTTTTTCTATAAGGACTTAAGAAACATGATCCGTGTGGGATGTTTGTCTTTTTTCACAATGAATAAATATCGACTTTTTCTATATGGATCTAAACCTTATGTCTGACAAGAGGAGACAACTTGTCTTTTAGTACTAGGTTGAACTAGTACTAGTATTAGTCAATTTGAGATTTAGACACCCCCTTGGGACAGCATCCATGAATCTTTATTGAATATACTTAATGACTAAAATGGTAGAAAAAAGTTCCTCACAGTGCAATACAATTGACTTTGGGCATGAAACTTGTGACTTTAGCGATCATCGTAGAAAAGCAAAGTACTCAACCCAAGAGAGCAAAAGTGCTTTTCCAGGCGGGGTGAGCACCAATGGACTGTTATCATATTTTGAATGCTCTTAAAAGCATGCACGTCAACTTATTTCACTTAACATTGTTGTTTGTAGATTTGACATATGAGCAATGATACTCACACAATACATTTCACAAGACATAACATATTTCACAACACATGTTTTAAAGTGAGGGTATTTTTGTAAAGTGATGTTACTTTTATAAATTATTTTACTAAATTACCTTTCATTTTAAAACATAGTTGTGTAATGTGTTGTGAAAAATTATGTGCGTTTATCATTTTTCTTGACCATATTTAGATCAAATTGTTCATTTTTCAATTTAATATGATTAACTTGTAGGTTTGGATTGATCTTTTTTCAGTTTAAAATTATTAATCTGTAACGAGAAATCAAGCATGTGCCTTGCACGTGTATGCTTAACTAGTAGAGCTACACTATTGTGCCGCTTACGTAAAAGTAGTGTCTTTTTTTTATTCATATTTTTAATTATTTAAAAAAAATATAAAAATACATCAATACATTAAAATTTACTTTCTTAATCATTAAGTAAAAAAAAAAAAAAAAAAAAAAACAAAACAAAATTCACTAGGCGGTCAAATGGAACGGTAACATTTGAGCGGCATTGTAGTTTTTTTTCTAACTAGTATGTATGTATGTAAATATATTATATATATATATAAATATATATATATATATATATATATTTATATAAATACACACGCAAGTCCTAATCCACTTGGATCACAACCTCCCTCACCACATCTATGAAATCAAAACACGCACCCATGCAATGCTCAAAGCTTATAAGCTCACGATCATCCATAGGTGACATTTACCACTAGGTTTCGTGTATGACATGATTATTAATTAAAACTAATTCGAAAGTTGATAATTAAATCAAAACCTTAACTCACGATAGCTGACACTTGCCACAAAATTTCATGACTCGACTCATCATTGCTTTAAACCGAAGAACTTGATAAAACAAAATCACTAACTACTATGCCGCTTGCTACCATAGTTTGTTTTCTAAAAGGATAATGTTTCAGGATGATATGTTTATAATCTTCGACATGCATGGAAGAGCTATTTTCACCAAAAAAAAAAAAAAACAAAAACAAAAACTTAGGACCTTAGAAGTATAACCAATCAATATTGTTTCATTTTTGTTATACTAATTTTTCCTAAGTGTTCTTTTATTCTTAAGTCGGTGTGTATAGCACACTATCCACATAACTTAAATAGTAGGATTTGATTTGTAGAACTCAAGTTTTAAAATTTATTTTCCAAATCAAATCACTACAATAGATACACGTTGTTGCTGGGGAAGCTCTCATTGGAAAAAGCAACTTTCTCATTGATCTTGCTCAGCTGTATAAATGCCTTTCCTTCATTGACAGTACATGGAAAAAGTCAAGTGGCCAGAGCCTCAATGCCAACGAGATTTGCAGTCATTGCTAATTGTATTGATTTCCAGAATTTCCCCGCCGTTGCCAATCCAATATCTCGTTGTTGCTCTTCTGATCCATGGATATACTGGAAAGTTGTTTGGTAATTAGGCCAGAACATCCACAAGGACTCCCATCTCGTTGCTTATACCCTGCCGTTGCCAGAGCTCGCTATTCTCAACGGCATGCAGTTTATTGGTAATTTTCTCAAAGACTTACTAGTCGTTGGCAATATTCTCAATGTTGAGAAATAATCCTTGCTTGTGGATATGTTTATAAAGAATGAGTAATCATTTTTTATTGAACTAGTTTTATGAAATGAGTTAGGCCTATAAATTTCTTCCCTCAAAGACTTGCAAGTCGTTGGGATGGTTCTCAACGGAATCGAAGCAATTCGTTGCAATGTATATTGCCATCGGTTCCACTTCCGCCTGTCAGCACTGTTACTGTTGGCAACAGGTTACGAGTCGTTGGTAATATTAGGCCCTTGCCATTTGTATCGTTTCCAACTACTCCGTGACTCCAGCACGATGGGAATCTCTTTTTTGCAACCATGCCCTAGTTGTTGCAACAACATTGTTTCTCAATGACATTGATGTCGTTTGAAATGTGTTATACGATGGCTCAAGAATGCTGTTGGTTATCAGGGGATCAGAGGCAACAATTGAGGCGTCGGCATGAAAGGGGAAGCAGAGGCATGAAAAGGGATTTAGGGCTACTTTCAGATGGGCTTTTGGGCCAATGGGCTTTTCTTAGTTTCCTTTATTAAGTCCAATAATCATCAGTTTATTTTAATTGTTCAAGAGTCTGGGCTTGGCCCATAGTAGTTATTGTGAGCCCATTTATAAGGGCCATTTGTCTGTTATTTTCTTTACTGTGCTACTAGGTAGCTTTATCTTTACTACGAGTCAGTTACAACGTTACAAGCATAAAGCGTCTGTGCATGAAGGATTCTCATCATTCCAGATTATCAATACAAACAATATTTCTTTTTTCTGTTATCTTTGGAGGTGCTCACCCTCGAAGTTGAGCTATCTTTATTGTTTTTCCCATCAGGCGTATAACAGTTGGTATCTAGAGCTAGGTTATCCTTGGCTGCTTCATTGTCAATGAAAGAAGGCACTAGGATGAACCAATTACAGGAAGGCTTGAACGGGTTGAAGGAGTCCACACAATCTCAGTTTAAAACTTTGGAAACAGAGGTGATGGCGCTGAAGAGACAATCTGATGCGGTGGTCCAACAGCTTGCGGCGTTGACTTCAGAACTGCAGAGAAAGAACAACGAGCAGAATGGAGAATCTTCAGCAAGAGCACAATACAGAAGAGAAGACACAGGAGAAAACAATGGTGAGTTAATCCCAAGGTCAGTAAGGTTGGAGTTTCCTTCTTTCCGTGGGGATGACCCCTTGGGTTGGCTCTATAAAGCCAATCAGTTTTTCTTATTCTATAATACACTACCCAACCAGAAACTTAGATTGGCCTCCTTTCACATGGAAGGTAGGGCAATGGTTTGGTTTCAAGATATGGAAATTTCAAGATCCATAGAGGATTGGGAAGGATTTGTGAGGGCCTTCCTCATTAGGTTTGGTCCTAACACTTATGATGATCCTATGGAGGCTTTGACCAAACTAAGACAAACTGGATCAGTAGAGGAGTATAAGGTGGAGTTTGAAAATTTGTCTAATAGGCTGCATAGATTATCGGATCCACACAAACTTAGTTGCTTTCTGAGTGGATTAAAAGATGAAATTAGACTGTCAGTTAAGATGTTTAATCCACCCGACCTCTTAACAGCCTTTAGTTTGGCTAAAATTCAAGAGGAACTTGTAAGAGTGGGTAAAAGGGTTTTCAGGAATCCGCCAACAGGGATGGGGGAATCTAATCAATTTAAAGGAGGAGGAACACAAGCTGGACAGAGTGTTAGTAGGGCTATAGTGCCTGTACAAAAAATTAACTCAGGCCAAATGAAGGAGAGAAGGGAGCGAGGACTATGTTATTATTGTGATTCTAAGTGGAATCCGGGGCACAAGTGCAAAAGTCCCAAATTATTCCTTATAGAAGAGTTGGAGGAGGAAGAAGAAAAGAAAGTAGAAAATGAGGTAGAAAACTTAGTGGAAGAAGGTAAAGAGTTAGTACAAGCTACTGAAGGAGGCATGAAACCTGAGATATCCTTACATGCCTTAATTGGGTCCAGAAATCCGAAAACTATGAGAGTAAAAGGAAAGTTGGTGGGTCAGTGGGTAGTTATTTTGATTGATTCAGGTAGCACTCACAATTTCATTGACACCACAGCAGCAAAGAGGGTTCGGCTCACAGTTTCCAGGGAAGATACAGTGAAAGTAAGGGTGGCTAATGGTGAGCAGTTATTATGTGAAGGCAGAAGCAAGGGAGTTCAAATAAAAATCCAAGAAAAGCCATTTACTATGGATTTTTTCCTATTGGAACTAGCAGGGTGTGATGTGGTTCTGGGTGTTCAATGGTTACAAACCCTAGGCACTATCTCATGGAATTTTGAAAGGCTTACCATGCAATTTAACCATCATGAGCAGGATGTTGTATTGCAGGGAATGATGTGCACACAGCTGCTGGAAGAGAGTTCCTGTAGCAAAATCAGCAAGTTAGAGAAGAAGGGCATAATACTATAGCTAATCAATGAGCCAGAAGTGAGTACCAATGTGCAGAAATGCCCCAAAAATGTGCAAAAAATGCTGGACCAGTTTCAGGATGTGTTCAAGGAACCCAACGGCTTACCACCAAGTAGAGAGCAGGACCATGCTAT
>QEOT01008365.1:70745-81878 GCA_003123785.1 Pterocarya stenoptera | reverse complement strand
TTTTTTTTTTTTTTTTTTTGAAAAAGACATATTGTATTTATTAATAATAGACATTTACAAACTTAACTTAAAACATATATTACAAGCGAATTACAATATTGATAACTCTCCAGTATATACTCGTGATTGACATAGTCTAATCCAAACTACAAACTTCTACATACCTAAAGTCTGAAAGACAGCACAACTCAATCTAACATAGAGTTAACCAAATCTCATACTCCGTCTAAGACAAAGTAGAAGACGCACTCTACGGACGAAATTTCATGAGACTATGTATTTTTTTTTAATATTTCTAAAACAAAAGACATTACAGAAATAAAAAATACATGAAAAAATAATAAATTATATCTTGAAAAGATATAGATCCGTATTTTCAACCTTGAAAAAAAAAATTACAAAAACAGCAACTGTGATGGAGTGTGAGAGCCACACCCCACCCTAGAGGCATGGTGGATGGTCAAGTCTACAGAAACCAGTGGTTCTAAACCTAGAAAATCAGTGCGTGCGGTAGAAGGGCACCTTTAGTAGTGACGTGTGGATTTCACGTGCACCTTTTGGTCCACGTGTGTGGCTCACACACATCTCTATTCAGTGAAATTCTTCGCCCGTCTAAAAGTTGGCATCTTGGAAAGCCTGCAGTAGGGCGCATGGTGGTCGCTAGACGCCAGAGAGCAGTAAATCGGTTTTCCTTCGTACTTAGCCTTGAAAAAAAATCTTAAAATGAAAAAGAAAATGAGAAAACTAAGAGAGATGAGGGAGGGAGGAGCCTTGATTTGGGTGGTTTCTAGAGAGAAGGAGGAGTCTCTCTCTCTAAAAACTAGGGCTGGCTCTTATCTCTTTCTATAAATTTTTCTAAATTTTGGTTAAAAAATACTTTTCCTAAAATTGTATCATAAAATTTTACTAATTTTTCAAAAACCTTCTACATTGTATTTTCTTTCATTTCTCTATTCTATTAAAATAATATTTTTCTATTTTTTTCTTAATATTTTTTTCTCACTTTTATTTACTTTCATAATTATTCACTCTTTTATCTTTTTCTTTATGTTTTAACTACCACATTGTACGTAAATTTTAAACATAAAGCCATTTTTTTTCTTGGTACAAGAATAGTTTTGAAATTATTACGGTTTTACAAATAATAAATACTTGCATTTTCTAGCAGTATTTTATTTATAACGGATAAATAAAAAACAAGATTATGATTTTCACTGAGATCTAACGGTGATCGAAATAGTTTAAGTTTTAGACACCCAAAGGAAACAAATAGATAAATATGTTTTTTTCACACGGTAAGATAAATTACACACTTCATAAACTACATATTCATTTTCAATAATTAAAATAGAAAAGAAAAGAAAATGTGTACATCCATAATATTTTTTCAATTTTATGTACAAGTGCTCCTATTGCCCATACACAAGCCCCAAAAGTTCAATACATATGCCCACAATAAAACTATATTATAATTATAAGTATTGAAACTGCAAAAGTTTAGTATATGTCACTACAAAATCGCTCAGAAATTTCCAAAGCAAATTACCATGACATTGAAATTGCTATAATGAAACTGGTTTTCTCCAGTTTTCTCTTATGCCTCTCTAAACAATTTCGAATTGATATCGACTAGTTTGGATATCCATTGATGCTTGTATCTTTTGAAATTCGATTTGTAATCGTTTAATTGCCTTTTGGCCATATACTGGTATTTTTAGGTCATATCAACAGAAAAACCAGCAAGGCTACCCAACCTGCAAAATTGACTAGTACTGAAATATATGGAACAAGACTACCAACACATATTAGCAAATAATACTACCAACAAATGAAAAGTACCTCATAGTTTTGGCAACTAAAAAATCGACGCCCCTCATTATCCTCCATATAAGTAATTCTTCAACATCCTTTAATGTCACAATAACATACTGGGTACTCATTTTGACAATAGTTTATTGAGCGTGAGATATTGATAGTGCTACTATGTGACCCAAGAATTGGATATTGTTGTCTTTTATTATGCTTCAAGTTTGTACACAAAAAGTGAGCATAGTTCGTATCTTTAGTACAAACTATATTTCAAAGATTTTTACTATAATTCACAAAATCTTGATTGGCCAGTCATGTCCTCAATGGTTGCAACAATCGATTGTCAATATTTATTCGATATCCGAGTTACCCTGCCATAGAGTTTTTGCCCATTTCCATTGTTGACACTCAAGTTTCCCTTGCTAAGCCCCCAGACATACCCAAACAATTAACCAGGGAAAGTGGCTTAGGAAATGAATGGTAACACATAGGAAGTGGCAACATCCTCCATGGCTGCAACAATCGGTTACTAGTAGTGATTGGCCGTTCGAGTTACCCTGCCATGGAGTATTGCAAAATTTCCTGTGTTCTCACATAACTCTGTAATCATCATAGCCGAGAGGGATAAGCACATAAACAACCAAGTATTATAAAAATTTAGGAAAGAGGCTCAAAATGGCTTTTTTATTATTATTATTTTATTTTATTCAGGCATAGGTAAGCACATAACACAAACTCGAATGGTTGTAAAACGATTACCTTGGTGAAACTTTCACAAAACAATGACCATCTGGGTTACCCTATCATATCAGCTCACCCCATTCACAGAAGTTGTGATTTTACATATTTATCATATTTAATTTAACCATCATCATAGCTTAATTACATTATATACAGCCACAGTGACAGCCTCTACATATCAACAATTAAAGCTGCAAAGAATAAAGCTATAACTCAATAAAAAAACAAAGAAGGAATCAACAACAAGAATCAAAAACCCAACAAATGGCACAAAACATTCATGAATAGGTTATAAATCGCAACAGAGGAAGCCAAATATCATAGCAACAATGGGGAACAATATCACAACAATTGTGGAAGCCAACTATCACAACAATAGGCGAGCAAAACCAAGTGTCAGCTTGTCCAAATTTGTGGAAGCCAATAAGGCCTCGTTTGGATGCACAACTCAGCTGAGTACACTTCATTTTTAAACTATTTTGAATATCCAAACGCATATTTCATCCTCTTCTGAGTGCAGTTCAAATGTGAGATTATTGGTTGGGCCTCACACCAGACAAAATTTAGATTTCAGATTATTGCTAGACCCCAACTAACAAATTCACGTGAACCTACTTTAGCTGCAAGTGCAGCTTCCATTATTTGCCTTTGATTTTTTTTTCTTTTGCTTGCAGGTTTGACACTAAAAATAGGACAAATGTGTCAAATAAACAATATTGTTTAATGGTGGGACCCAATTATTTTACAACTTCTCATAAATATATGTAAACCCATCTTAGCATCCAAACACACTTTAAACTCATTTTAAATAGGTTTCACAAAATTCATTCAACCATCTCAACTCACTATTATTCATAAAAAAAACTTAGCTCAGCTTAACTCAATTCAACATCTAAATGTAACCTAAAAATACCAAATTTGGAAATTGTTCCCTTATTCATTTTTTAACTTTGAGTTTAGAAAAACTTAACAAATTGACAATGAAAATTGGCACAAAATCATGTTAAAATTGTAACAGAATAAAATGGCAAGTTCACTAATTTTACAAAGCACATAATGATGCTAAATTTGTAATAGAATCATGGCAAGGTCAGAAAGAAAGCACATAATCATATTAAATTTCTAATAGAATCAAATGACAAGCTCGCTAATTTTACAAAACACAGAATCATGTGAAATTCATAATAGAATCAAATGACAACCTAGATTGAATAAATTATACAGAAATAACAGAAAACATAAATAAAAAAGTAGTAGAATTAATGGGCAAGGTCACTGACAGTGAAACAAAGCATATAAGCATGTGAAATTTGTAATAGAATGAAATGGCAAGCTAGATTGAATAAATTACACAATAAGTACACAAAACATAAATCAAACAAGTAGTAAATTCAAATGGCAAGGTCACTAATAGTGAAACAAAACACATAAGCATGTAAAGTTCATAATAGAATGAAATGGCAATCTAGATTGAATAGATTACACAACAAGTACACAAAACAGAAACCAAACAAGCTGTAGAATCAAATGGCAATGTCACTGACAGTGAAACAAAGCACATAAACATGTGAGATTTGTAATAGAATCCAATAGTAAGCTAGATTGAATAAATTACACAAAAATCACACAAAACATAAATGAAAGAAGCAGTAGAACCAATGGGCAAGGTCATTGACAGTGAAACAAACCACATAAGCATGTGAAATTCGTAATAGAATCAAATGGCAAACTAGATTGAATAAATTACACAAAACACAAATCAAACAAGTAGTAGAATCAAATGGGTTGGTCACTGATTTTACAAATTTGTTTTCCTATATTTGTACAAAAATCATCATTGTAGAAACCCTAGAGAATCATAGACAGAAATCATTTCGTGATTTCGGCTAGGATTTTCGAGATCTAGCTCAAGATTCAACAATGGAGTTATCCAAAATGATAGAGCTACAAACGAATTCGAGAGTGCATTTTGCTTAAAGCTAACAGACATGAAGATAGAGACTCTGTGTGTGTGTGTGAGAATGTTCATGATTACATAGTGTTTTGTTGAAGGGGCTGCCGTTGATGGACGAGTGCGAGAGAGAGCCAATAGCAACTAGGGTGCTAGAGACAGTGAATGCGGGATGGGAAAAGAGATGGACAATTGAACATAATAAAATATGTGTTTGAGGATGTACAGTGGTTCCCTATAGATGGAGAACTGTTGTAACATGCGTAAACAATGACCCTAAATTAGGGAATCGATGGGACGAGGAAATGGAAGTTTTCCTCAAAATTCATCCCCAATTTTGGAGGATAAGAATGTATAGGGAACTAGATGCCATTGCTCTAACAATGATACCTATATTTTCCAATTTCTTTTCACTTATCAAATAAGAAAAATGAGAAAATAATATTTGAGCATCCATGGGTGTTCAAATATTTATTCACGTGAGGTAAATGAACATTCTAATAAGTACATGGTTGACATACAAATACCTTCAACAAGATTTTGAAGATTGGAAGGTGAAAAAAATCTATAGATCACAAAATCGATGCACACAATGCACATTACACGATAGCCTCCAGCAATATGTACAAAATTATTTTTCCCAACCAAAGTGTTTTCCTTCCCGAGAGACTCATAACAGAGAACAATATATACAAAAGTATTTTCTTTGTCAAAATTCCCCACGCATATTGCATTTCCATTGTGGGAAATATCCAACTTCTTGTACGATTAACAAACTTTGATAGTCTTGTATTATTTTTCCTTTCCCTCATGTTTGATGAGACATGGATTTGAGGGGAAAGAAAGTGTGTGGTTGAGAACATAGGTAGTGCATTTTCTCTATCTATCATTTTCTCTTTGCTACTTCCTCTACTATAGAGGAGTAGAATGGCTCACTCTTTCCTCCTCCTCCTCCCTTACTCTTCCTTTTGCTTTTTTTTTTGTAGTTTTTTTTTGTTCAATTCTTACGGACGTGTTTCGCACACCCATGACTGCATCCACTCGCCTGCACCTAGAGTAAAAAAAGCTTGGTTAGCCTCGTGACCGGGAGATACTTCTGATGCTAAAGTTAGTTCCCGGTGAGAGTGGCTAACGTGTATGAATACTTGAGAGGAAAATTACAGCGACTAGTGAAGAATTTCATTTTCTTACCTTTGGGCCTTTTGCCTCTTGTCTTTTGTATCCCTCGCACCCCTTGGGGACCAAGTCTCATCTACTGTAGGCCAACAGTCTTTCAGCTTACTTGTCTTAGGTGGGTCATACCATTATTTTTAATGGAAAAATTTTCTTGCAAGCGATTTTACGTATTAAACCGTTCACCAATATTAAATATAAAGCATCTGTTTAATAAAACGGTATGAAATAAAGATGAAAATGATTTTCATGAGATAGATGATCTTCTTTTTTCTCTCAATTTAAAAAAAAAATTTAATAAAAAAATAATGTAAGTATTGATATGCAATTTAATACGCCAAATCACTTGCAACTAATAAGCGTCATTTTTAATACGGTAACTCTTTTGGACCCTGAGGTCATCCCAATTTGTCTTGGGCTCATCATTTCGAGTGTTCATATCCGCGTGTTTAATGTGGTGTGCCCTGTCACGGGTCTAGGTAAACTTTCGCCTACTCTGCTCTTATTTAGGGATGTACGTCCCATACATTCATTGGTGGCAAACAAAAAACCACTACTCAAAACGACGCCCCTCGACAGTTAAGAATAATGAACAATTCATTGGCGCTGGTGCCCATTTTTTTAATTTCTTCCTTTTGTATATTATTAATTGAAAATTTTGAGAGTAAAATACTCAAAATCAAAATATACAACCAATCTATTTAATATATAAATTGTAAGAATATTTTAATATCGAATCTATTGAATTATGATTAAACATCATTTTCTTTTGGTGGAAGAAAGAAGAAAATAAATCTTATAATATTTATTAAATATTTAATATTATTTAAAAAATTCATTCAAACAATTATAAATATTATGAGATATATTTTATGTATTATTTCTCGCTAAGGCCATGGAGTTTTTTGGGAAGGAAATTTATATCCATAAAAATACGCGACGTGTCCAGTGTCCAGTGTCTATTAGAATTGGGTGAGAAAATCTGAGAGGAATTATGTTCAGGCTGTTCAGCCGAGAGAGTTGCTAAAACCCTCCCTGCCCCTACATTCGAAGAGCCTAAACCCTTTTTTATCCCTCTCTGAAAGCCATGGGTTTCTTCGACCTGAATATACCGTACCTCGAATCCTCGCCGTCGACCGATAAGACGCCGTTCAAAGCCGTACGCACGAAACTCGTGATAAAGGCTATGGAGCTAGGCTACACCGGCATCGCCTACAACAATACGATCAAGGGCGTCATGTCCGATCACGACCGTTGCGCCGTCTCTCTCCTCACTCTCTCCTCTCTCCTCAAGCTCGTGCCCTCCCTCGCCTCCTCCGTCAATCTCCATCGCGATCTCCTCGGCGTCCCGCACGCATCCCCCTTTCGCCAATATACTCGCCTCACTGTGTGCGTAGAGAGCCCCCCTCAGGCCCAGGCCCTCAACTCCGGTAACCCTATCTTAAAGACTTACGACTTGGTCGCTGTGAGGCCCTTGAACCAGGTCGTCTTCGACCAGGCCTGTGAGAAATCGGAGGTTTGTGGATTTTCATTTTTGGTTGCTTAGAAAATCGAGAACCAAGAAAGAATTTGAAAGAAACTTAACTTGTTAACAAAATTTAAGCTTTCGCACCTTTGATTTATATTGTGTTCTTTGAAAGGAGAGCATCCTCTGATGTAGAACTACAGTCATTGTATTATTGTCGGGAATATCTCGTGTATGTTTTATTTGCTTCCTAGAAAGTTGAGGAATATAAATAGAAAATGGAGCATTGTCGACGAATTTTCTATTTTACAGCTCCAAATTTCCCCCCTCTGAATAATTGTTGTATGGATATGCCATTTATGAATGACGTAGGTAGATATAATAGCAATTGATTTCTCAGAGAAGCTTCCTTTCCGATTGAAGCTGCCTATGGTTAAAGCCGCCATTGAGGTTTGTTCTTCAATGAATTCCGTTTCTTTCTTCCTTCTTGGTTGGATTTCTGATCTTCATAGAAATTTTTCAAAAGGAACGTTGGAATGTAGATTGACATCTGGCTTTTCCACGTGCAGCGTGGAGTTTATTTTGAGATCACGTATTCCAATCTCATTGCGGATGTCCAAACAAGGAGGCAAATGATATCCAATGCTAAGGTGGGAATTGAAAATTTTCTCTGCGAATAATTTGTAGTGCGTTTGTATATATCACCATACCAACGACAATACTTAGCATTTTAACAAAGGACCTCCTCATATGTTCTTCATAATATTTTTTTTTTTCCAAATTTAGGTGCCTTTGAGAGAATTGGCAGTCCCACACTCTCTATGGGGTTTGTGTTAGACTTCCTAATTCTTGTTTGCTTCTCATCTCCTCTAGTCATTATAAATGTCTTATACATGCCTTTTATTTCCAATTTTTTCTTCTCTAATGTCTTTATTGAGGAAAATATCATTCTTAATTTACACGAAAGGCTTACACTTGGAATGGTCGTTCGTTTTTATTTTCAAAGTCTTTATGATATTTTTTGCTACTCAATTTAAATGAGGATCTATTCTTATTAAAAGAAAATTACATGAGGATCTATACAAGTGAAAGGCAAAAAAGAAAAAGAAAAAGAAACAAAAAAGATCTAGATAGGTTTCTTACTTGTATGCTCCCTGTGTCCTTGAGTTGCACTTGCACCTATCACACTTTCTAATAATTTTTATGTATATAAAAAAGAGTATCTTAAAGTAAGATAATGTGCGTCAAGAAAAATAAATAAGGCTGAAAGCCTTGGTTATTAAAATTGGTCTTGGCATTCTTCTGATGAGGTGCACTGGTATGTGTTATTCTTGGTTGATATGGTTTTGCTTTATAAATTTTTGTTTATTTATACGAGGATGTATTAGAGAAAAGCTCTGAAGAAAATATTTCTTATTCATAAAAAAAAAAAAAGGCTCTGAAGAAAATATTAAGAATTAACCCATCCAGATGAATCTACAGCTAGGCAGGGTCATATGATGGGTGTTGTTTTTGGTACTTTGGTTTCTTAAAAAATTACCTCCTTGTTCTGGTGAAAAGATCTTAAGACTGGTGTAGGGCCATAGGCTTGAAGAAACTAGAACTGGAGCTGGAATAGGAATGCCAAATTTTGCCCTCATATATCAACTAAGCACATGGCTTTGGGTAGGTTGAAATAAATGAATAGGCTTCATATTTCCTGATAGATGTAGTGCAGATACATGTTGTATGTTGAAATAGACTTTTGAATTCAGTTAAAAAACAGGCAATAGTTTCGGAATCCTTACATCAATGTTATGAAAATCAATCATGTTAATTCTTTGTAATTTCATTGGTGACTAGTCTTGCAATTTGCATTTCAATGATCTAGATCTGAACCTAAATCTCAAATTAATAATATATGAATTAATTATATGGGCATATTCTTCATAATTTTTCAGTTACTGGTGGACTGGACTCGAGGAAAAAATCTCATTTTTTCAAGTGCTGCCCCCTCTGTGAATGAACTTAGAGGACCATATGATGTTGCAAACTTATCTTCATTGCTTGGGCTCTCTATGGAACGAGCTAAAGCAGCTATTTCCAAAAATTGTAGGTATGAGAAATTTTCAAACCGTAATCATTCCGAGGCACGGAACTGATGTTGATGTATGTCTGAAAATCTTTTCCCCAATGTTTTTCAGGACTCTCATAGCTAATGCTTTAAGGAAAAGACATTTTTACAAGGATGCAATCAGAGTTGAAGTACTATCATCAGATGGACAATTAGACTGCAACAACTCTTTGTCTGGTGATTGGTTTAAATGGGATCCCATCTCTAGTGGTGAAGGTGATTTGCTATTAGAGAACATGGCAAAGTCTTTTCCTGCCTCCAATAAAGTATCAAAAACTGTGAAAGCCATTGATTTTGCTTCGATCATTGACGGCATGACATCTCATAGTTTTCAAGTCAACGCTCTGACATCTCAAACTGAGGGTGTGCCCCAACTACCAGATAATGGAAAGAACTTTTTGCCTGCTGCTGGAGTAGTTGAGGTAGCTGCCACAGCCGGTGGACAGATTGAACAGCTTGATAGACTTGATCTTTTAACAGAACAAGATCCAACTTCATCATATGACTCTCCATTAATACATCAAACCTCTGTCTGTGAAGATTCTGAAAATTTATTTTCACCCAATGATACTTCAACAGGTCTCACTAACTCTGAGGAAATCAGAATTCCTACAACTGCCTCCAAAGAAGAAAAAGAGAATGGAAATGGTTCAGACGAGAATCTTTCTTTGAATGTAGCAGAAAAATATGATTTTCAACTACAAAAATCTCTCTCTAGCTGTGAATCACATTTTGTTCCACCAAATGAAAATGTAATATTTCATGCATTGAGTAAGGACTTGGAGTTAGATGCTCCTTGTGATGCCGGTGCTAAAGTAGAGCTTGTGGCAGTGTTTGAGGATATTGTTCTTCCTGCTTCTAAAAATGAAGAGTCTCAGAGTACAAAAAACTCTGATGGAGGC
The DNA here is from genome assembly GCA_003123785.1 of Pterocarya stenoptera. Classification (NCBI taxonomy): domain Eukaryota; kingdom Viridiplantae; phylum Streptophyta; class Magnoliopsida; order Fagales; family Juglandaceae; genus Pterocarya; species Pterocarya stenoptera. The sequence continues at coordinate 71,724 of QEOT01008365.1, read as the reverse complement.
TTGGATTTTGTAATGGATGGAGAGAGAATGGAGGTGGATGTGAAAAATAAAGAAAGAACACCTTTGGACACAAATGATGGGTCTTTATCTGGGTCTTTTCTGGAGACAGAACAATTTAGAGAATCCGTGAATGGTGTGGGTGCACTCACTGATTGCCTTCCAATTTCAGATTCTTATCCGGAGATGACAATTATAGGTGATTCTTCTATTGCAAAGCATGAGTCAACAGAGGTGAAAATGGAAGAGAAAAGGAATGGAGAATCTGATACTGAAGCTAATCAAACCTTGGTTAAATCTATATCAGGTATCACTTTCAAGTTATTGGGTACTGGTTGCATACCAACCATTTAAACACTTAATTTTGCAATGTGAGAATTCTTGAGTGCCAAACATGTCCAGACTTCGATGCTCTTAAGTTTGACTGGTTTTGAGTTATGTTTTTGCTCTTTTTAATTAAAATTTTAATTATTATTATGATTTCAAAGCTTGGATGTAGGTGGTTTTAGTCACAATTGCATTTGGTTTCTGGATATCTACTAAACTACTAGCATGGGTGTGAGCTTTGATGAATTTGTGCGACTCTCCTACTCCATTGTCGTTTTAATCTCTTTTATTTTTAAAATTGGTCTACTGCGACAGCTGTGAATTTTGGCGTGACAAATTATGATATGAATTCTATCGAAGACTTTCATGGTCCTCGGTAGCTGTTCTTAGATTGATTTTGGCCTGCATTATGATTTGTATTTTATAGCGTATTACTCTACCAACTTGGAAGCCAGGTTAAGCTTTCTAAGTCACAAGCAGATCCGCTCACACGCAGACACAAAGAGGGAGCAGAAGTTACACATAGATCTAGTTTATTGAGAATTATTGATCAGTTAACTCAGCTACAATTTTTTTTGCCTGAAATTGCGATTGTACTTTGTTGGTCCTTTGTGTTCAGTGGGGTCTTTTAGTCAAGTTTTCTTGTATTGTGTAC
>QEOT01008365.1:38841-60937 GCA_003123785.1 Pterocarya stenoptera | reverse complement strand
CATCATCGAGAATCCCTGATTCATTCATCAGAACTATCACTGATTAATTGTAAAGAACTTTTTATTATTATTGCTTTCACCTATATTAATTTATTTGGCCCACCCTAAGGAATTTATTAGATACGCATAGTTTTATTAATTAGGAATCGTTATCATTAATTAAACGGAAATTTAGACTCCGATTCCAAGTACTCCAATAATATTTATTATAATCTCACATTATTATTATAAGTTTATACGTATAATCATGAACGATGAAAACGATCATCAGCCTTGAAAAGGAGAGAGCATAGATTTAGTAAAGCTTTAAGAATTTGCACAGCCAAAGAAACGCTTTAGTAAAGCTTCAAAAAGAGGAGATATCTAAGATGTCTATCCAATGGCTAAACTTTTAATTTATGTTAGAGTTATTATATATATTTTCAAGCCGATACGTAGAGCATATGCACCATTTTATACATCATCACTTAAATGATAAGACATAAATATGTGAAATTTAAATTTTAAAATTTATCTTTTAAATCAATTTACGTCATATAAACACTGTAGTAGATATGTTCTACACACTCGTTTTAAGAATATAATTTTTCTTTATCTTAATTTGTAGGAGTACGATAGATATATAAATATACCCATTTTTTGTATATCATCATTTATATATATATCACAGTAAATTGTAATGACTAATTACCAATGCATCTCTTCGATAAAGTCTTCTCGAGCAATAATCCAAATTTAAAGTGTGTGGCATATATATATATATATATATATATAAAAGATGAATTGTTGGCGCCGCCACTGGAGGCCTTGATGATTACCATTGTGCTTTTTCCTGTAACTTAGTCAACGGTAATGTCTTTATCTTGACCCTTTTTAAGTTATCAGTTAGTTTCATCTTCAAGCACTAAAACGAAGCACATACAAATTGCACATAAGGACCTATATATAAACTTAATTCCATTCAGATGATCAGTGGCTACAATTTTCAGAAGTTTCAGAACTGCCCGATTTCTAAATATTTCAGGGCAGCTGAAAATCCACATAATTAGATGATGATGATGATGATAACAACAACAACAACATGAACAACAATAATCTAATCAAACTATATCTACATCAATTTTTAACCTGAAGCACACTTGAAAGTACTAAATCAAGAGAAGAACATAGATAGCCACACTAGGACACTATAATTAGGTCCAACTTATAAGAATTCTCTTAATCCATTAAGGAGCCACATGATATGCATATATATATATATATATTAAGGTCCCATATTTGCTGAGAATGTTGAAATGAAGTTAACCCAATCATCGTCATCTTCCTCGTCTTGATCTTCCCCACCCATATGGCTCCATTGAACTTGAGAACTCTTCTCGATTTCATCATTCCTTGCAAACCGACCTCTTATTCGCGGCCGGCTGTCCGCCAACGTCTTCCTACAAGCATACTGCATATAAAAAGGCCTCACTGTTACATAGCAATGCTAGTAGATTTAAACCAGCCATTATACGTTTGCCAATTTGAATAGTAAAAATACCATGTTTGAGTTCCATGTTAAGTAGAATTATTGCATGGACAAAGCTATGCATAGCACAAGGGAAAAATTTGGTGGTAGCTCTGTTCATTCAAATAGGCTAGACAATTCGTTTATCAATAATGCTATATACTACATTCTTTTATTGATTCCTTAACCTTAAAAGCAATCATCAAGACTGCCGATGAGTGTTCCGAGTCCGACCACCACAATCTTGTGACATACCGACGATGTATCAAACAGTAAAAATTGTGTCTAATCTGCCCAAAGTATTCTCAATAGACATATTCCCAACTTATGTCAAATTAACATCTTCTCCTCAAAGAACATATATATATATATATCGATCTTGATCAGAAGTAGCCACTAATTATCCTATATATATGTGTGTGTGTGTGTGTATATATATATATGTATAGATGGTTACTAAGTATTGTTTTTTTGAGGGGCTTAGTGATGAGAAAGAAAGTTAGGCACATGTTGCAAAAGCTGGACGTGACAAGACGTAGCATCACTGATTCACTGGATAAAGCACGAGGCCGGAAAGTTAAAAAAGTAGGCAGCAGCGACGATTTTTCAAGTTTATATCATTTGCAGTTGATGCTTCCTCTATGGCTAGACAAGTACTTGGCATTGAGAAAAAACAGAAACAAAACTTGTAAAACCAGAAAAAACACGTACGATTACTCTATCTCAATATCCCACTTTACATAGATATTTTCTCGTTTTTGAAGATGATTATTCAATGATATGCCCAGCAACTGTTTAATTTTTATTAATATTAAGAAAAAAAAACCTTAATCTTCTTGTTGAAATTTCTTTGGTTCCTCTTGCTCCTGTATCTCTCGATCCTCTCCTTTTTCTCCTCAGGGCTGTATCTGCACGCTTTGCTCATACTCTCGATGATGATACTATTTTCATTGGACAAGGGGCTCTCTGATCGATGACAGCGCTGCACCATTTTAATTCTCTGCAACCACATTAATTGAAATATAAGAAAAGGGAAAGCAAACAATCCATGCTTAATCTCAATTAGCTAATAATATCAAATAAAAATACCCACAAAATGGGAAAAAAATGGAGAGATGGTTTGTAGTAAGAAGGAAAAAGAACAGAAAAATCCGACCAGCAGAGTTTTGCATGTGGCAAGTAGCTTCAGTAGAGTACTGTACTGAGCGAAAGGTTGGTCATTACGTCAAAAAGAAGTGGGCATTTGAGTGATTTAGTATACAGAAACTCACCTGCAAATCCCCGGTGCTGAATACCCTCCGGACGGGACTCTCGTCGGAGTCCAAGAACTCGAGCGTCGGCGAAACGAGTTGCCGAAACCCGTTCTTCTGGAGCGAGTGGCTGCTCACGCTTCTCTGGATGAAACTCGGCCTCTGACTCGCCAGGGAATTCGGAGAGCCGTAGCTGCTGCACCCGCTACAGCTACTACTGTTCCCCACCTCGGAGTTCAACGTTCTCAGAGCGTCGGGGACAGAGTCGAGCTCGTTGGCGGAGAGGTGGTCGGGAAGGAGCAATTCGGGCGGCAGAAACGGCGCCGAAGGGAGAGCTAATGGGGGTGTGAACTCAGGGGATGTGGACAGGCCGGGAAAATCGGCGGCGCGTGAGAATACGGTGTTGGGGTGAGCGTACATGGCGCGTGAGTCTTTTGGGAGGGGGGAATATGGGAAGTGTTGGAAGGGGGAAAGTGAAGAAACTGAAGCCGAAGAGTGGGACTACTTATGCGAGAGAGGGAGCTGGAGTCTGACGTGGAAGATGACGTCATAGCTGGAGAAGGCGTTGACCTGATTATGTGTGCCTCCCCTCCTCTATCTCTCTGTGTCCCTCATCTCCATCCGAAGAGACATTGGCCTACCCACCAGCCACAAGTTCAACTGGGGCTAGTTGCTTCCCTCCTCCCCCACCCTCCGCCAATTGAGATTTTACTCTCAAGATTATATATATAAATATATATTTATTTTATGTTATTTTTCCTTTTTATTTTTTATCTTCAATCTTTTACAAAAAAAAAAAAAAAAAGAATTATATTTGACGGTATGCCATTCATATTAATCTAGAAATGTGTTTGGGAGGGGAAAAAAAAGAGAGCTATGAGCATCATTCACACAACCCGCCCTACATAGACCACATGATATTCTTGGCATGATGTCTAGTTTACTTGATAGTAGTTAAGATTTGACCTCACCCAAATCGGTTGTCCTATTCATATACATGCCGTTCTACTTTATTTGGGATGTGTTTTAAGTAAAAATATATATGTTATTTTTATGTGTGAATGTGCATGCATATATACATAGTTTGATCTTTGTCCTTAATTACAAGTTGTTCGAACTCTCTTTTCTTTCTAGTGGTTCTTGTTCTCTTATCAAGATTACCCCGTTTACCATCCACTCTCATTCTTGTGAGAACTACTTGTTTGGACATCGTCCATCCTGATCTATAACTCATTTCCTTTTTAAAAAAAGCCATATACTTTTCATTGGTACGAATATTCATATGTATGGGAATTGAAAAAAAGTAAAAAGATATTCATAAGTACTAAGGGAATATTGTTCTACGAATATTCATTCTAGAATTAAAATGGATGCATAATTTAGGTGCAATATATAACTTGGATTTGTGTCGTATCAAGTTATTGACATACAACTATATGTGTAAGTCTAGGTTGAACCATATATATAACTATATGCATGATTCATGAATTGTATGAATACGGTTCAATTGAACAAATGGGTTAAACCAGCCTCTCGATTTTGGCATGACTAATTAGTAACTTGATGACATGATATGACTCCGGCCCATAATATGGTATATATGTTAACTTCAAATACGTACGATGAGTTTCAACATGTTTAATGTTATAAGTGGATTTAATTGAACTAACTATACGATTCATGAAAAAAATCTTATCCCAAAAAATATCATCATAAACCCTCTTCATTATAAGCATGATCAATGATGGTTATTAACTAGATTGAAAAAGCATATCAACATTAGTTATTTTCTGGGAAAAAACTAATTTGATTATATATGTTATACCAGTTAAGCAAATTAACAAGAAATTGGATCATATATATATATATATATATATAGATATATATGTATCTCATTGGATCGATCGAGTTTGACAGAACCCTATTACTCTAAACCCTAACCACTAATCTTGTACACATTCTGCCTGTCAGATTTGCCAATCATGGCAAATAAATAGATACTAATAGTATAACAAGTAAAGTATACACTACAAGAAATACCTTGTTTTTCCATGTTTTGCCATGAATACTTTTGGTGGCAAGGATAATCATTTTTGTGGAAAAAACTCTCTTTTCCTATCAATTTATTTTGTGGAAGGCTCGTGAGATATATTTAAGTTATCACAAAAAGTTCAAGTCGTGGAAAATACCAGGCTATTTCCACGATGAACGTTCTTTAAATTCATCATTGCACATGAGAATAGGACAAATTATCGCGAGAAGTAATGGTGGGTATTAGTATTACCCACTAGAATATTTGGTGGAAAAAACTTCTTCCAGCAATAAAAAAAAAAATTATTTGCTGAGAGATGCATACACGGCAAATGCTAAAAGAATCTAGAAAAAAAAAATCATTGTAAATGCCAAAAAAGATGAGATTGAACAAAAAATAATCATAAAAAACTATCTAATATAAGCTAAAAATATATATATACAAACCTTAGAGATTCAAATTGACACTAATAACAATTTCAAAACAACAACTAAAATTGTGCTAACATGTTTACAAAAAAAAAAAAAAACTTCTAATGAGAATCCAAGAGTATGAAAAAGTTTAGTACTTTGGCATTAAAGAGAACATTCAAGTGGAATGAAATATGCTCTAACCAACCTAATTAAGAGTAGGAGGCAAGTGTCATGAGAGATGACAGAAAAGAAAAAAGAATTGATATTGATTATCGCTTTGCTTTGTTTGTTTTCGTGACTGAAATCCAAAACTTTGAAAACCTCATATCTTATCATTACAACTTTCCCAAATCTTTATATAAAATAAAACATGATTGCTACATACAACCGGCGTGTGCAACCAGCATGTAACCGCTGACGTCATCTGTCAGAAATTTAAAAAAAAAATGATAAGTCGACTGAAATGCGAGAGGAAAGAGATCTGAGAAGCAAGTTTCATCTTTCATTATCTATGGAAGAAAAATGCCGAAGAAGCATATGAGAAATCGACTGAAAAACGCATATAGAATCTAACCCATTCTTTGCGGTCAATTCCTTTAAAGATCTCTTGATTCATTCTCACTCAAATAAAAGCAGCTTGCTTCTTTGAAATTCATCATCACCCATTAAAACCTAGGACTTGGAGTGCTCTTGCTGTTGGACTTTGTGTCTTCCTAGTAGCATTTTTAAAGCACTAGAGAATTAGAAGAAACTAAAAGATCAAGATGGGAAGCTTTGCAAGAAGTGAAGATGTCTCTCTTTCCCACTTAGACCCTTTAGTTTTGGAGCTCAATCGTCTGCAGAATTTAATTAGAGGTTTCTCTCTTCTTTGCTAACATTACAGAACACACACGTTCACACATTTTTTTTTATGTCTTCAAAGACTGCAATGTCTTCATTGCTACAGTGAGAGAGAAGAAATGAAATGGAGAGAAAGAGGGAGAAAGAAATTAAAAAATTTAGTATTCACACATTTTTCTTTATGTCTGCAATGTCTTCATTGCTATAGTGAGAGAGAAGAAACGAAATGGAGAGGGAGAGGGAGAAAGAAATTAAAAAAATTATTAATGGGCGCCGATTGTGCGCCAGTTGCACCCAGGCGGTTGCATAAAGTATTTTTGAAAATAAAATAAACAATTCAACTTTTTCAAATCTCAAAATAAATATAATATTAAAAAATATATTCTAACAATACTTTATTCAACTTTTAAACTTTAATCTCAACTTATATTATCTCATCTCCGAAAACAAATGAGGCCCTAAGTTGACAATAGCCAGAAAATACTTATTCAAGTTTGTTTTAAAATAAATGATCTATGTTCCTTCATTCATCAACTTATGATTCGACTTCACATTAAATGTAGAAAGATTGAATGTGATCAATTTCTAGTACTACTCATGATCATCAACACTTGCAAAACAAGTAATTACCTTTCCCATTCATTATTTCAATATATTTTATCATACATCCCTGGCCATATTAAATTTTATAAAAAGTTCTTAATTAATTAAGCGCCCTAATTAAATTGGTTCTCATTTTTAGGGACACAAAAGTAGGGGATTCTTATAATAATATCATTAATTTTGGAGACATATTGCCTGCGCCTCTCATGATCAGAGTATATGATATAATTTGTCTCAATCATTTTGTACTGAACCAATTGGGAAGTGCACTAGCACATTTGGTCAAAAAAAATGAAGCGAAGTAGGCACTTTTCAAAGAGGTCCCTATATGCATTAATATTTCTCCACGCAGTTTATGCTAAAATTATTTTGCTTAAAATCATGATATCAATCGTACCGCGACTTGCTCCTGAGTCCTGACAATAAAGAAGGAGCTAGATGATCATCATGACCCACCACTGAGTTGCATGATATTGGAGAAAGACAGAAAGAAATGGAGGGGGATAGTCATGTGAAAGTTTATAATTTGTTTAAAATACATGCAACCCATGTGAGGTGCGTAGCTGGATTTGGTTCCAATGATATCGTGTACGTAATACGTTAGGGATGATTAGAATTTGGATTTTATTTGCAACAGACATCATGATTATCATCGTAATCATGTTTAGGATAATTTAATCTCAATTGTGACAGGTGGGATCATCGATCGATGGATGTTTTGATTTGATTAATTAATTAATGACAGTCATTTTCATCGAAACCACATGACTGATAATAATTAGTTGCTAATTTGGATCATGTCTAAATTATGTACAGTTGATTAAGACTTTTTTGCTTCACCATATACAGCATTAAAGGAATTATTTTTAAAAAGCGAAACGTTTATTTTTGGAGACAATCCTTCTTTAAATTTTGTTACTTTCAGTAATCCATCATCATCATGAAGCACTATTATATGAGAGGATTATATTAAATCCTCTCATATAATCTAAATTAATTGTTGTTAAACACTGATTAATTCTAGTACTTAGTTCATGTTGAAAATTTGGACCTCCCAAATTCACCCACAGGATCCACCATTTGCAGAAATATCAAGAAAAATAGAGAAATAATAACAACACAAGAATTTACATGAAATTCCCAAATTATGAGAAAAACCACCATACTTAGAGAAAAAAATACACCATGTGAAAAATTGTTACAATCACACAATTTTTATCATCACCCCAAATGACACCCACAAAACTTCCCCACTAAAAATACTTTAACGCTCACCTTTTCCCCTTTTACAAGAAAAAACTAGCAGAAAAGTTTTACTAGAGTCACAAGTTACTAATTAAGCTACCAAGGAGGCTGGGCCTCCTATTTACAGGCCATGAGCCTTGCCCTTCTTCTCTAATCCTACCAATGTGGGACTAAAAAAGGAGCAAACCCAACAATCTTCACCTTGCGACTTTAGATGGTCTCATAGCCACGCTCCACCGCAATGAAGATTTTCATAGCTTCTGCTATCATGCTCCACCATAAAAGCATACCTACTCAGAATAAACCAATTCTAAGCATTTCAATTCAGCCCATGTCGAAAATAACCTTGCTGAAAATTATGGTGCAGCTTCCACGTTTGGCTTTCCTGGAAGTTCATTAGCCATCGACATGAATTTCCACCACACCTTGCATAAATGCCAAACTAATGCCTGTGTGCAAACTTGTGGACCTGTTAATATTAACACATCCTCTATAATGATAACTTTGGGATTTAGTGGCATGTTATGAGGATCTACATGTCCATTTACAAAAGACATCGTCTTTTATAGAGAGAGACACAATGTTAGCTTCATCATCAGTATTTTTATTTACTGACTTGGAGCCACTTGCCGAACCCACCCAGTTCTTGGATGATTTTTCTTGACGTGCCCAGATTGTTCACACCCCCAACAGACTGCTTTTNCATGAATTTCCACCACACCTTGCATAAATGCCAAACTAATGCCTGTGTGCAAACTTGTGGACCTGTTAATATTAACACATCCTCTATAATGATAACTTTGGGATTTAGTGGCATGTTATGAGGATCTACATGTCCATTTACAAAAGACATCGTCTTTTATAGAGAGAGACACAATGTTAGCTTCATCATCAGTATTTTTATTTACTGACTTGGAGCCACTTGCCGAACCCACCCAGTTCTTGGATGATTTTTCTTGACGTGCCCAGATTGTCCACACCCCCAACAGACTGCTTTCTTCTTCATGGAGTTTTTCCTCTTCCCATTTCTAGTTGCTACCATTGCTAAGCTTTCAGGTGGACCATTTCTTCCACCATCTAGTCTTCTCTTTTCAGAAAAGTGTTTACTGGTAACCTCTGAAAAAATTATTTTCTCATTTCCATGTGTTAGAATAGGTTTCATATGCTCATAGGAAGGTGGAAGAGACCAAATGAGCCTCAAGGCTTGATCCTCATCATCAATTTAAACTCTAATAGATTCTAGCTCAAAGATAATGCCATTGCGAACACTTAAATGATCTGAAGTAGTCGTTTCTTCACTCATCCACAGTATATGAAACTGCTCCTTTAGGTACACCCGATTCGAGACACATTTCGTTTGATACAACTTTTCGAGCTTTTTCCAGAGTTACTTTGTCATAGATATTCCATGCACATTTGCAAGAACATTCTTGGCCAGGCACAGACGTATCGTACTTGCTACTCTCAAATCAAGATCCTCCCAATCTTTATCGCTCATTTCAAGTCTGCTCTTTGTTTCACCAGTCACGCTACTGTTAACTTTAGGGGTTGGTCTGCCCTTCAACGCCTTGCGTAATCCTGATTGAATCAAAACATCCTTGACTCAAACTTGCCATAAGCCAAAATTGATTCTTTCATTAGATTTCTCCACCTCAAATTTGATAGGATTTGAATCCTACTTCCTGACATTATCTTGATGAATTTTATCATAAAAATGAATATTACTCACTAAGTAAATTTTCAGGAAAGACTATTCTTTCTTAGATAGAACTTCAAGGTTTCCAGGAAAGATTATTCTTTCCTAAACCTCCTTAGACTGTGTATATCAACACTACCACACCAAAGTTTCACCTCCACAAAAAAAGACCCTTGCTCTGATATCAATTGTTGAAAATTTGGACCTCCCAAATTCACCCCAGGATCCATCATTTGTAGAAATATTAAGAAAAATAAAGAAATAATAATAACACAAGAATTTACGTGAAACTTCCAAATTATGAGAAAAACCACCAGACCCAGAGAAGAAAATACATATGTGAAAAATTGTTACAATCACACAATTTTTGTCTTCACCCCAAATGACATCCACAAAACTTCTCCACTAGAAAAACTTTAACTATCACATATTCCCCTTTTACAAGAAAATGCCAATAGAGAAATTTTACAAGAGTCACAAGTTACTAATTAAACTTATGACTTGATGTCTTTAACCAAGGAGGCTAGGCCTCCTATTTATAGGACATGAGGCTTGCCCCTCTTCTCTAATCCCACCAATGTGGGACTCCAAAAGAAGCACCAACAATCTCCACCTTACGACTTTAGCTGGTCCCACAGCCATGCTCCATTGCAATGAAGATCTTCATAGTTTCCGCTAGCATGCTCCACCATAAAAACTTACATACTTAGAATAAACCAATTCCAAATATTTCAATTTCGGCCCATGTTGAAAATAACATTGCTGAAAATTATGGTGCAACTTCCACGTTTGGCTTTCCTGGCAGTTCGTCAGCCATCGACATGGATTTCCACCACACACCTTGCATCAATGCCAAACTAATGCCTTTGTACAAACTTGTGGACCCGCTAATATTAACACATCCACTATCATGCCAACTTTAGGATTTAGCGGCATGCCATGAGGATATACATATCCATTTTCAAAGACATCGTCTTCAATGGATAGAGAGACACAACGTTAGCTTCATCATCAGTATCTCTATTTACTGACTTGGAGCCACTTGCTGGACCTGCTCCAGCTCTTGGACAATTTTTCTTAGCGTGTTCAGATTGTCCACACCCTCAGCAAACTGCTTTCTTCATTATGGAGTTCTTCATTTTCCCATTTCCAGCTGCTACCATTACTAAGTTCTCAGGTGGGACCATTTCTTCTACCATCTAGTCTTCTCTTTTCAGAAAAGAGTTTACTGGTAAACTCTGAGAAAATTATTTTCTCCATCCCATATACCATATTAGGCTTCATATGCTCATAGGAAGGTGGGAGAGACCAGATGAGCCTCAAGACTTGATCCTCATCATCAATTTTAACTATAATAGATTTTAGCTTAGAGACAATGCCATTAAGAACACTTATATGATCTGAAATAGTCGTACCTTCACTTATCCATAGTGTATGGATTTGCTCTTTTAGGTACACCCAATTCGAGATGCCGTCAGTTTGATACAATTCTTCGAGCTTTTCCCAGAGTCTCTTTGCTGTAGATATTCCATGTATATTTGTAAGAATATTCTCAAATCCAGATCATCCCAATCTTCATCGCCGATTTTAGGTTTGTTCTTTGTTTCACTAGTCACGCTATTGCTGACTTCAGGGGTTGGTCTGTCCTTCAACGCCTTGTGTAATCCTGATTGAATCAAAACATTCTTGACTTGAATTTGCCACAAGTCAAAATTGATTCTTCCATCAAATTTCTCCACCTCAAATCTGATAAGATTTGAAGCCTACTCCTTGACATTGCCTTGATGAATTTTACTATAGAAATGAATATTACTCACTAGTAAGTTCTTAGGAAAGATTATTCTTTTGTAGAAAGAACTTCAAGGTTCCTATGAAAGATTATTCTTCTAAACAGAACTTCCATAGAGTGTACGTATCCACAGTATCACACCAAAGCCCCACCTCACAAAAAAGGACCCTTACTCTGATACCAATTGTTGAAAATTTGGACTTCCCAAATTCATCTCCCAGGATCCACCCTTTGCAGAAATATCAAGAAAGACAGAAAAATAATAATAACACAAAAATTTACGTGGAAACTCCAAAACTAGGAGAAAAACCATCAAACCTAGAGAAGAAAAGACACCATGTGAAAATTGTTACAATCACATAATTTTTCTTCTCACCTCAAATGACACCGATAAACTTTCCCACTAGAAAAACTTTAACTCTCACCTCTTCCCCTTTTACAAGAAAAGGCCAATAAAGAAATTTTATTAGAGTCACAAGTTACAAATTAATCTTATGACTTGGTGTCCTTACAAATTAATCTTATGACTTGGTGTCCTCTTCCCCTCTTCTCTAATCCCACCAATATTGGACTCCAAAAAGAGCAAACCTAACAATCATGACTCATATAAATATATATATATATATTTAGATTGCTTCGATTACTTCATGACATATGATATATATTAATATCATGAGTAATGCTATATTTTCTTATAGTTTTACTTACGCTTTTATTTATAAAATTTATTTTGTTAATTTTTTTTTGAAATTTAAAATTTTCAAATTTCATAATTTTCAACGTATCAATAATTAACATGTAGAGAAATAGATTTTTTGTAAATTTTTCTTTAAATATATTTAACATTTTCCTAATATAATTTATTGAGAGTCAAAATCTAAAATATATAATTTCTTCTTTTGAAAACGTATATTGTCTACGGCGTATAAAGTATGTTTCTTTCTTGGGATAATGTTCCATATATATTAAGTTCTGTTATATACAATAATTGTTTTATATTTTTTGGATGATTTATTAATGTTGATCAAATTAATTATTTTATATTAAAAAAATGACATAACTAATTACATTAATAAAGTAAGCAAACGAATATGTCAAAATTAATTATAAAATTGATTGCACGTAAAGTTTTTATATATTAATTCTAAGCAAAACCTTAAAAAAAAAAAAATCATTGAAAGTCATGTCACCCGATCAATTAATATAAAATAATATACAAACTACTAAGATATTTGACTATATTTCTTTTCTCATTAATAATGGATCGACCAATGGTGATGATATATTGAAAAGAAAACCATGACAATTTGAAACCGCGGACGTGACGACCAATATTAATTAGTATCGATCAATTTGCATGTAAAAACACAATCCCATCATGCTACATGATCGAGGAAAACATCTTTCCATCTCCCAAATGGATTCGCAACTAGTACTATCACTTATTCCAGATCAGTCAGACTTTGAGTATGATCATGATCAGTTTGCAAAAGTATCACCCAATTAAGATTATCGATCGTCACGAAGATCATCCAAGTAAATTAATAAATATATATATTTATATATATAAAGATGATCATGTATATATAGGTGCTTGACTCAAATCCCCTCGCGATGATAAAAACGTTGAAAATTGTGACAAACTTGATAGATAGAAAGATTTTCATGGGGAGATGGAGGGAAGGGTGGGGGACCCCCCCCATCTCCTCAAAGGCATCTTTTTCTTAGAAGTTGGCCCAGAAGAATCATCTATATCACTTCAGAAAGGGAATCTGTTGTTCAGAAAACTGATCAATCAGTAACCAGATTAATCGATTGCCATCAAGACTTTCTTCTTCTTCTTTTTTTTTTTTTACTTTTAAATGTGTGTGTGTGTATATATATATATATATATATATATATTGGTGCACAGAGTAACTAACTGGGCGTACTAGACGTTTCTTTTCTTCGTTGGTCAATAACTATATGTTGGTACCAAAGTGTGAGCGAATTGAGGGAGAAAATAATTCTATGCAACGTACGTCTTGTTTTTTTGCGAACAATGATTCCCACAAACTCAATCAATCAATTTCGCACTTAGTTTTGTGCAGCAACTCAATGGGTTCGTAGTATCAACATGCATTTGTTACAGTGCTGATCTACCAACTTGATGCGTCTTGTCGCTGAGGGATGCATCTGATGTTGCTTGTGCTCGTGTTATATCCTATATGAAATGATGATGATAAAATTTAAGATGAAAAATAGCATTGTGTGTGCGTATATAGTGCTACTTTAAATAATGAGTACTGTATGTATAGATCATGCATGTTTGAGTCTCTCTTTAAGAGAAACGCAACCAATATATGGATGGGGAAGAAAGATCAAAAGATGAACTTGAGAGGGGTAGACAAATGTGAAAGGGTAGGTTAATAAATGAGATCTTAATGTAATTATGACCGTAAATATTAAAAGTTTTAACCAAATTAATATGTTACGGCGTTTCCACTTTTGGATCAATGTTTAGGCCTTTAATAATTAGTATTAAAACGACAACCATTCTACAATTTTGATTTAAGGAGGCGATCGATGTCGACCCATAGGTGATGAGTAGAGTCACCACAAGGAAAAGGGCTCTTTTGAAGTGTACGTGCGTGCAAGGTGGAATGCTATGGTTTTAAAAGTTAAATGTTTAATTAAACCAATATTTTTAACAATTTTAGAACTTTTAGATCAATAATGAGGCTTTTTAATAGATCTCTCTTTAGGCAATAAGGAAGGAACAAGCAAAGAAAACATCAAGCAGCTGGAAGGAGGAAACCAATCTTCGATGTAATTTTTAAAAGCTCTTCATACATATAATAATAGTCTTCTCTGCGTGCGAGGTACTTCTTTTCTATTTGGATTTATTTGTGTCCATATATTTCGAGTATTTTCCCAAGTTCCTATCATGGACTCCACAAAACTTGAGGTCCGAAAGTAACCATATGATCAGGACCCACTTCATTAATTAGTCCCGTATAGTGCCCACAGGCCGTTCAATGAGCTCCAGCTAATTACCTTTTTTTTTTTCCTTCTTATTTCCAATAGAAAAGAAAGGGATCTTGAATGTCCAACTTATCCTAGGCTAGGCTATGAAGCAATAATGCATGCCTACATATCCTACTAAGCAATAGTGATGCCCTCTTTTCTTGCAGAACATGGAAAAACGAAGGTGGGGGTTTCTTCTAGATGAAAAAGTTGAACCAGTCCCAATATATAAAAGATCGATTGGGACCCAACAACCTACATAGGCTTGTGTGTTTGTCATATGGGTTCAACAGCCACAACAGTTTCCCCACTACAAAATGGGTGATTATATGTGTTTTCAGCGGCCTCTACTCAAGCCTCAGATGTGAAATAGGCAATACATTGCTTAGATTCTGAACAAACGGAAAGAATATGTACCTGTTGCTGTCTTTCTGTTATTGGTAAATTTCAGCAGTACTGTTGAACAGCCTTGCTAATATTTCCCGTACTTTATAGTTAGCCAATGGTGGCCGGTAACTTCTTGTCCTGTTGATTTTTCGGATAATATTACATGTTCAATAAATATTAGCGTTGCCCAGCAGAAAGAATGTTCTTGTTCCTGTCTTTCTGTTACTCTGGTAAATTTCAACAGTGTTGAATGGCCTTGCAAATATTTCCCTTAAGTTAACCAATGGTGACCCGCAAGCCTCTTGATTTTTGGGATAATATTAACCGTTCAATAAATAATAACTTCACGTGCTTATATATCTCTCTGCTCTTGATTCCGACATAAAGTTTGAAGCCCGATAGGTATTTGCATAGATCTGAGTCTCAGGCCAACTGGGACTGTAATGTCTACATCTCCCGTAGAACCTCCACATCAATGGTCATTTCCAATTAACAAAATTCAGATGATAACCGCGGACTTCAGATTTTGGTGGGAAGTTGACAAAATAATGACAGAGAAAGAAGTGGGAAAAGCCCAGCTTGCTCGCTTTAAGATAATAAAGCATACAAGCATTTAAGTCTTTTCTTGTGTGGAGAGTTTCACGTAAAAAGATAAAAAGAAGGAATTCTGTCTCTCCGAGTAGTCAACTTTTGGGATGGAAACTAAAGGCCTGTCTGGCCAAAGAAGAGCTGCAAGGGTCAACTCCAATATCCAGTTAAATCAGTTATCTGAGATCGAGCTGGTTAGGTTTCTATATACTTTCTGCTCATGGAACTAGGGCCACTGTAGAATGTTGAAGAAGAATATTATTATGCGTTTGCATTTCCATGAAAAAGACCAGCGGCATGGGCATTGGCAGGCAAGTTTTGCTTGGATTACAAGCACAATTAATTGCAGTAGTTACGTCTCTGCACATCTGATCTATATATGCCTACTGCCTATATATGTGACTGATCAAACCACTCCATGTAGCACTGGTACTTGGGTTTAATGATCAAATATTGCTTTTTCTTCTCTCTCTTTTTAATTAGCAATGGATTACAAGAAAGCTGCAGTTTAGGGAGAGTCAAAGGGCAGGGGAGTGTTAACGTTGTGTTTTTGTATATTTTTTAATTAAGTTTTGATAATTTAGGTTTTCGAAATTGAGTTTGCAAAAAATGAAAGATTAGTGCAATTTGAAGAGGGCGGTCTTGGGATCGAAAAACTTTTGATGTTAAAGTTAATAAATATTTTTAGAAGTTTGTAAATAAGTAAAGAAGTTTAGGAATCAGAGAGAGAGCTTCTTTGTATTTGGAGCTGGCTATTTATACCGGGGGTTGGGGTGTAACTTATCTTTATCTCCACAACGTTCGTGCCTTATTTTCTGTTTCTGCTGTCAGAACTCTTTGAATGCGGTGTAGCTTTGCGACGGCTCCATAAATATGGTGTGTAGCTTAGCAACAGTGCCATTACTGCAACGTGGTTTCTTGACTCCGAGTCTGGCCTATATGAGCTGTAGATGATCTGATGTCGACAGATCGAGGGTCTTCCGTATTTCTTGCTACGCTTTGTGCAAGTCTCTAGGTTCTAAATCAGCCATAGATTATCACGCTGATTTGTCTTGTCGACTATTCGATACCCCTCCCTAGTAGACGCTCTGCCCCCTTGCGCCGGATTGGGGGCCCTCGGGTCGAGCATTGGGTTAAGGCCCAGTGGGCTTTGTGAAATGAGGAAAACCCCCTTATAAGAAGAGTACATAATTATCACGAGGATCTCTTGTAATTATGGGAATACATTCGGAAATATCACGAGAAGCGGTCTGTTAAAGATCCAACCATTGATTCAAAAGTTCTAGAATTGTTGGATACTAATTTGGTTAAACCTTTAATCTTCAAGATCACAACATTCAACCACGTTTTTGAATTCGACATCCACAGCGACCCACTTTCTTGACACTGATCTAGATGTTAGCCTTTCCCTTTTGGCAGCTTCACTCATCTATCAGTATTCAATGACTTAACACCATGCCCATATATAGTATCAAAGTATTTTAATCCAGCCTATAAGTTGTCCCCTTTGTTACTTGAACCCAAGACGTGGTTCTTGCTCTAATAGCAATTGTTAAAGACCCAGCCATTGATCCAAAAGTCCTAAGATTGTTGAACACTAATTTGGTTAAACTTTTAACCCTTAGTATCCTAATACGACCCAACTAGTTCTGAACATGTATTGAATATCACCGATGACTTCCTAGAGAGAGTTTCCTTCCAAGAATTATATATATTGTCCATCATGTGATCATAACTACTACATGACGTGCTTTAACCTTGTCAATTGAAGCTTCATTAGGTCCATATATATTTCTTAGTACGTATGTGCAAATAAGGGGATTCCATGCATCAAAGTTATATATACATATATATATATATATGACAGATGGTGGCTACCAGATATATATTTATATATAAAAGAATGTCATTATGATCAACTGAAATATTGTCGAAGTTGATCTTGGGAAGGTTGTTTAGCGGAGCAGTCCATTCTTCCTTCTTGGTGCTGATCTATTTATAGGTTGACCATGCATATATAATTGTGAAGGAACCATGTAATATTTAGTGTTATATATATAGCTGAAAAGAGAATGAACGAATGAGTTTAATTAAGGGATGTTAAGGACAAAGTTACGGTTTAGAAAGTCATGGTCCAATCTGAAATGCTATTTACAATGAAGACTTGGATGCTAGCTTAGGGGCCTTTGGGATTTACAGCAAAGAATTTTGGAGTAGTGGCAATTTAGGAATGAAAACTGCTATAACTACAAAATGATTATACAAAAAGAATCCCATAAATTAAATGATATGATGTCATGTGATTCATTAGATCTATTTTGTAATAAAAATAAATTGAAAATTTGACGAACTACATCAAGTCACACTACTTATGAGATTACTTTTGTGTAATTATAATGATGAAACCCTAGAGGGAGAGGAAGAGTTGAAGCCCTAGTAAAGGAAGAGCTTGGAAGGTCCGAAGGGAAAAGAAGAGACCATGACTAGCAATACTCTTAATGTATTGAAAAATTCTATAAGCTACTGTGAGATGAGGCTGCCTGGGCTGAGCCATATACTGACTAAGGCGATGCACAAAATAGGATAGATCTGGTCGTATCAATGTAAGGTAAAGAAGTCTGCCAACAAGTCTACGATAGATAGTAGGATCAGGAAGTAAAATTTCTTCTTCTTTACCTAATTTGATATTTTGCTCTATTGAAAAAGAACCTTGTTTAGAAGCAAAACTAGCATCTTGTCAAATTTCTAAAGAATATTGATGCTAACATAACGAGATGCCTCTAGAAGATCTAACCACTTCCAAACTAAGGAAATATTTGAGCTAACCAAGGTCCTTAAGCTTAAACTTATCATCAAGCAAGAACTTCAAGTGCTCCACATAATTCACATCATTACTAGTTTTGAAAATATCATCAACATAAACAAAGAGTACAATAAAAGAGGAACCCGTAGTCTTAGTGAAAAGAGAATAATTAGCTTTGGATTGCACAAAACCCAAGTCAAGAATCGAAGTTGAGAACTTAGAAAACTACTGTTTGGAAGCTTGATTCAAACCATAGAGAGATTTGTTGAGTTTACAAATTTTGGACCCCCCTTTAACATTAAAATTAGGAGGCAGTTTCATATACACTTCTTTAGATAAATCTCCATGCAAGAAAGCATTATTAACATTAAGTTGAGTAAGATGCCAACCCTTGACAACAACAATAGTTAGTAATGTTCTAACAGTAACCATTTTAGCTACTAGAGAAAAAGTCTCAAAATAGTCTAGATCTTCTTTTTAGGTATAACCCTTAGCAACTAACCTCGTCTTGTAACGTTCTATGAAACTATCAGCACGATACTTAATTTTGTAGACCCATTTACAACCTATGAATTTTCTTTCAGGAGGTAGAGAAGTAATAGTTCATGTATTATTATTTTCCAGAACTGTAATCTCAGCAGTCATAGCATCTCTCCAATAAGAATGCTTAACTGCTTGATGATAGAACTCAGGTTCAGAATCAATAGTGATGGGCAAGGCAAAATATTTATGAGTAGAAGAAAGACGGGCATAAGAAAGAAAGTGTGAAATATCATATTTGGTGTGAGTCAAAGGAGAGGAAGAAGAAGAGCCTAGTAGAGGATCTGATGAAGAGTGAGTAGATGAAAAAGAATTACAGTGAAAATTTTGCAAGTAACTGATGAATGCAAAGTGTCATATTGTTCTCCCTTAATGTTTAGTCTTTTATACTTATTTGGTGCTTAAATGTACTCATTATTCTTATATTTTTATTTAGGATGCAAATAGAGTCGTTAAATGCAAAACGAAGCTATTGGGCGATTTTAGACAATTTCGACATTACTTCATGATCTGGGCATAACTCTCTCATCCAAGCTCTGATTGAGATGATTCAAAATTATATGGAACACAAAGAAAAATATATACAACTTTCATGTTTTGCATTTTGAGATATACTGGCTGAATCAAGGTCGAAATCGGCCTTGAAGTTGACGCACCTGCATTGCTGACGTTTTGGAACGTTCCTTATCGTGCAATTCAAATATGAGATTTAACTTCGGACGTTTTGAGATTTGGTCTACAAAATTTCCAGCTGGAAAACACCACTTTTCTAGTTATATTAGGAATTTATTTTATTTTTAATATTTTCCTTAATTAGTCAGATTTGGATATTGTTATTTTAGGATAACATTTAGAATATTTTAGGAGATTTGGGAGGATTCTAATACCGGGGGGAATCATTAGACGTGCATCTCCTTGCCCTTTTCTCCAACTTCTCATTTGAGTTTTCATCATGGCCTTGCGTGGCTAAACTTTCATAATTGGTTGAAGGAAACGGAAGCCTCAGAATCAATAAAATTGTGAGATCTAACTTGTTTTTAGTGTTCAATTTATGCTTTGAGTATCCGATGTTCTTCTGTGACTATTATCATGATTGTCTCGTTTAATTACTAGTTTATTATTCGTTGCAATCTACTACTAGATTAGATATCAAATCCGTAATTATTGATCATTCTAATTTGTAAAGCAACTAAGATTTAATGATTTATTGCGTTAAAAATTATTAGATCTTAGGAAGAATGCTCGACGAAATGAAATGTAATTGCTTGTGCTTGTGTTGTTTAGCTTCATCGATCTCTCTAATTCTTAAGGCTGCTACTCGATTAAACCTTTAGTGCTTGTCTAGGGTTGTTTAGTAGTTAAGGTTAATTAGATCGCTTATCTTTTAATTAACTGCGACTAATGAGAGATATGAAAATAATTTCAACGGTGAATATTCAAAGTATGAATTAATATATACTTGCATCGATGATTAGTTGTAAAACTCTGATGGTGGATGTTGACTTAGACTAAGGTTTGTTCTTTTGATTGATTTTGATACTTTAATTTGAATTATTCCTTAGTTGTTCTTGTTAAAATTGTTTTCGTTATATTCAAACCCTCCATCCTTGTTCAAGTGGCATGAAACTAGGCTAAATACTATCTATGAGAACGATCCTTACTTGTACTACTACATGTATTTTTAGGAGTATAAGTTTTCTTTTTGATTGCTTGCGACAGCACACCAACAACGTGGACTCTTCTGATTCTGGTGGATCTTCGAGGAGTGTAAGGAATTATTGGAGAGGTGGTAGGTTGAGGGTCAATATGAGAAACATGAAGAGAAATTGAATGTTCTAATGATGGTGGATCATTAGAAGAGTTATTAGAATGATTCATTGTTGAGAGCATAGAAATTGAATCTAATGTTGAAGATGTATAAGGAAAAGGAAGACTTGTAAAAGGGAAATAAGAAAAATCTTGGACATGAAAGGGAGAACATGTTCATGAAAAACATGTCTAGAAACATAACATTGACTTGCATTGAGATCAATAAGTTTATATCCTTTGATTCTAAAGGGATAACTAAGAAAGACACAAGCACGAGCTTTATGATCAAATTTGGTTCTAGATCTTTATAGAGTTGAAGCAAAACACAAGCAACTAAATGTCGTTAAATGATCATATGAAAGGGAAGATTTAAAAGAATTTCAAAAGGGGATTTATGGTTTAAGATTGGAGTAGGTAACATATTAATAATGTAAGTGATTGTTAAAATGACTTCACCCCAAAAATGAATAACTAAGTGAGATTGAAACATTAAGACTCAGGCTACATTAAGTATCATGTGCTGATGCTCTCTCCATAATAGAATTTTGTTGTGGAGCTTCAACATAGCTACGTTGTTGTAAAATACCTTTGGAATTAAAAAAATGGGGAAATAGAAAATTTTGTACCATGATTAGTGCAAAATGTATTTATCTTAAGACTAAATTGAGTTTTGATCATTTTAAAGAAATTTTTAATGATTGGTGGCACTTCAAACTTATGTTTAAGAAGATAGACCCATGTGGCACGAGATAAATCATTAACAATAGAAAAAAAAAAAAAAATCTGTAACCTTCAACAATAGGATTAGAATATGGTCCATAAACATCACAATGTACAAGGCCAAATGGAGCATCAGATAGATGAGCAGTATCAGGGAAGGAAATTTTTTTTTTTTTTTTTTTTTTTAGCTAATGGACAAATCATACAGAGATCATTTGGAACATAAAGATTGGGAACAAATTTATTCACAAACAACATCCTTGAATTAGAAGGATGACCAAGTCTATTATGTCAAAGTTCAAACTATGAGTACTTGGATGATACAAAACAAGTATGTATAGGCATGCTATTAAGAGAGCATGCATTATATCAGATAGGTAAAAAGGTAGGTTTAGAAAAAAAAGAGCCTGGTTGCTACAGTATATAAAGGCCTCCTTGCTATCTACCCACTCCAATCAGCCTCCAATGAGTCAAGTCCTAAATGAAATAAAGGTTAGAAGAAAACAAAAAATAACAAGTGAGTGACTAAGTAAGTTTACTAATAATGATTAATTTGAATGTGAAGGAAGGAACACAAAGAACATCATTTAAATAAGATGTTCAGAGATTGGAACAGAGCTAATATGTGTGATAGACATAGATTGACCACTCGGAAGCTTAATAGAGAAATTTATAGTATTGATAATAGAGGTAAAACAATCAATGGAAGGAACTATATGATCTGTGATTTCCGTGTCAAGGATCCAACAATTTGAATCAAAGTAATTAGATGTTGTGGAACAAAGGAAGAAAAAATAGAATGATTAATATTGTGAGAGAGTATACCAGAAAAAGCGTTCGAAGTTATTGCATTAATAGAAGGAGAGGA
>QEOT01008365.1:0-36408 GCA_003123785.1 Pterocarya stenoptera | reverse complement strand
AAAAAAAAAAAGAGAAACTAGTTATATGTTGATCTAACCCAGCAGTGTTGGGCGCGCGCTACCATTGGACGTACTGAAGTGTTGTCATTGCCCATGTTATAATCTCAACGCCTTTCCATTTCTATTGGAAAATGCTAGAGTTTTGATTGTTAGTACATTTTATTTTTTAAAAAAATATTTAAAAAATAAAGTGAGATTACATTGAGACACATCTAACCGTAAGAAGGAGACGGCACAGTAAAAATAGAAAGGAGTACCCATTTCTATTTGCACAAAGAATGTTGTACTTATGGGATTAGAATCTAGCTATGACCTGATCATCTTCATGATCCATTACTGCAAAGAAAAAAAACGTACTAACTATCCTGTAAATCGCACTTCATGTCTTCGGATAAAAATTACTTAAAAGCTTGGTGTTAGAATATTATCATATTTAGAATATATTCGTAAGATTCTAACATATGTAATATGATTTATTCTATATCATAGTTAGTTTATTGTGTAAATTATCTAATATCAATTAATAAAGTTGATTTAAAATATTGGATTTCCATTCTTTTTCTAACTGATCTGGCCATTCATATATAAATAGAAACAAATATTATGTATTCATTAACAATTGAGAATAATAAAAATGTAGACCTCAATTTCTCTTTCCCTCCTTCTCTTTTCTACATCTCTTTTTCTATTTTATTATATTTTCTAACACTTGGGTTTCCAAATTAAGGGGTTTAATGACAAGTTATACCATGTCCATATAGACTGTGGTAATGATTTCTTGTTAATTAACCATGAATGCAGATAGTTAGCAGTGATCATTATCCTGATCTACTGATCATGAAGTACCATTGTTTCAGGGCGGACAAGCGCCATCTTCAGGATCGGTGCATAGTACTGTAATTTACATCACGATTCTCACTGTATATATAAAAATTATTTTGAGAGAGAGAGAGGTGGGGAAGAAAATACTCAGGTTTTGAAATGATTAGGGTGTGCTAGCTAACAACTTTGGTGGGTGCCATTTTCTTGTTTATATATGCTTTTTCATCTATGGGTTGTGGGTACGATGATGATTATTAGTGTCGATTCTTGCATTGCTTTGGTTCTTGAAACTTAAGGAATAATTAGGAGTAAATACACATCAAAACTAGTGATCAAGTAAGAGGATTAACAAGAAAATTAAGCAAAATCGATTGATATTAGTTTGCAAATAAATAATCTCTTGAAAATTAGGCAAACTACCAGTTTAAGAGTACTATAGTACTGTCTGCAAAAAAAAGAAAAAAGAAAAAAGAAGATATTGAACCCAGATTTGCTTTAAAATATATTTAGTTACAATCATTCTTAAGAGGCGATCGAGGTCAATTTTTAAAAACACACATCCATTAATAATTTTTGGTTGGATGTAAAAACCTAATTCATCGATCGAGGATCTATATAAAGTTTACTTTGATGGTCATCAATTATGCACACACAAAAAGAGATTATATTTTTATTTTCCTAGTTTATAATTATTAACCTAATTAAATTCATTAGAGAGGCCCATGTGTGGAACCTTGTGCCTCCCTCCTAGCTATTTGATCGTCGGGTGGTGGAAATACAATCTAGACTCCAAGAATTGCATATATCCTAGCTTTGGATTATATTTTTGTGAGGGTTTATCATTGTGCCCTTGTGCTGCTATCAAGTCTAAAATCTTTTCAACATAAGCATCCTCATATAATTGGATTTATTTCTATTCATCATATATCACTATAAGAAAAATGAGCATTTATGATTAGTTATTTGTAAAGAGAATGACTATTTATGATGAAAATAAACTGATCGTTTTGATAGGAAATAATTGACAATAAATAGATAGCTTTCTTGTAGTGTATCATAGATGACATGATAACAAGGTGATCTTTTATCGCTGTATTTGTTCATATTAGCGGAAGAAGTACTATGTCGAATCAAGTTTTTCAGAAAGGTAGAAATTTTCATTTTTAACAATCTCGAGGCTACTCTCTAATCACTCACCTTCTTTATGCTAATGATTTGGTATATTCATGAATGGGTCAAAGTCTTCTCTTAAAGCACGTGTCGAGGTTATTAGGATCTATGAGAGTATATCTGGTCAAAAGGTTAATAGCAACAAGTCTACTATATTTTCTCCAACCAAAGTGTCAGCAGTTAGGAGATCAATTATGCTAAATGCCACTGGTTTCAGAGAGGCAAAAGTCCCATGTACGTATTTGGGAGCATTACTTCATACAGGCAAGCTTACTTCTGCCATTCTAGAGCCATTACTGCTAAAAGTGAAGAAAAAACTTGTGGGACGGAAAGTGGTTTTATTCTCTAATGGTGGGAAGTTTACTCTTATTAAACATGTCTTATCAAGTTTATCCATACATCTTATATCAGTTTTGAATGTTCCAAAGAAGGCGATACATGAGTTGACAAAGCTATTTTAAAATTTGTTTTAGGGTGAGAAGGAAGGGTAAAAGAATAAAAAATGGATTGCTTGGAGAAAGTATATAACCCAATAGAAGAAGGGGGTTTAGGAATCTGGGATTTAAAGGCAGTGAAGAAAGCACTGCACATGAAGGTTGTATGGAAATTCTTATATGAGAACTCTCTATGGGAACTTGTTTTAGAGAGAAATACCTTACACAGGCACACCCTTTTCTCATCACAGCATATCGACAAGACTCGAGTTTCTAGAAAGGGGTTAGATTTGTCCTTCTAGAAGTGATTCGTGGCATATGTTGGCTAGTGAAATATGCATGGTGATACGATCGAGTATATGGAGAGAAAGTAACTTGGGCCAAGTGGGTTTGGCACAAAACCATTCCGTAAAAAATTTCTATTTTTATGTTTAAGAGTTTGAGGGGCAGCCTGCCTTTTGATATTAACATTCAAAAGTTGAATATTGCTTTAGCCTCCAAGTGTAATTGCTATGAAAAACTTGATATGGACTCATTAGACCATGTGTGGTGGTTAAGTTTGTTTGCTTCTGAGTTATGGGATTATTTTGCAAGGTTATTGGGCATTAGAATAGAAGGAAGAAGAAGCTGGCAACAAATGATAGAGACTTGGTTTCGGAAGGCTAATGTTGTCTCCCAACTAGGTATTATTTTGGGTTTACTATCATCTATTATTAGCTGGTGTCTTTGGCTTAATAGGTACACAACTCGCATGGAAGATAAAAACTAGGAATTGACAAAAACGACACGCTGTAAGATTAAATTTTTGCTTGATGTACAAATGATGTAATTATCTCATTGTAAAAAGATTAGTAATTCTAATCTTGCCATTATGGATCAGTTAGGCATCACCTTCTCAAATATCAAAACACCAAAAGTTTTGGTTTTGCTATGAATTCCCCTAGTTTTAGGTTTCATCCAGCTAAATGTACATGTGTGTAGTTTGTGTAACCCAAGTATTTGTCGTGGGGGAGGGGAAATCCGAAATTCAAGAGGGGATTTGATTGTAGGTTTTTGCTTGCTATGGATGGAGAACAAACACAATGGGTGAGATAAGTACTCTACTAGATGGTCTTAAAGTTTGCATAAGGTGGAACCTAAGTAGAGTTGAGGTTGAGACTAATTCACAGATCCTTGTAAATTGGTGGAATGGACATAGCCGTCTTAACGGGGAAGTAAGGGAGGAATGTGAGAGAATCTTATGTCTATCAAAAGATTTGGTTCTTACACTTAAAGCACATTTTTAGAGAAGTGAACCAAGTTGCAAATATTTTGGATAAACAAGGTGCAAAAGGGACTACAAGAGAGATTTGGTGAGCCACTAGAGATATAGGAACTCTTAGAATAGAGAGAGTTGGTTTGTCAGTGCTATGGTGTAAATGATAGGACTGAATATACATAGCCCATATACACGTCTTTTTTTCTAGTTTTTCTTTATTTTGGATTGTATATGGGTTTTTGTATAGTCTAGATGTTGGTTTGTTATTATGATATTCCATGCAAAATAACTATTTAAGTCATAACTATTTAAAATATGTCATATATGTAAATATGAGTGAAGATATCTAGAGATGATAAAATTTAAGATGAACAACATATATATATATATCTCTTATATATTAAAAGTAGCTATATGCATATGAATAGAAATGAATAGTATTTTTGTTTGACACTTTCTATTCCACTTATGCCCCTATGTAACTAATTGTTATTACAATTATGCCCCTGGATGCTTTGTACAGGAAGAATAGTGTTTTTTATCCTATTTTGCCCCTTTTTTTTTCTTTTTTATTTTTCTCAATTTTCCATCCTTTTGTGTTTTTATCCTCAACAACTATGTAAAGTGTATTTTTACGGTGTTTCACTTATCTCTTTACAACTTTCTTCTTATCCAAAAGTTGGTCGAAATCTCTTTCCTCTCACTTTCTCACGTTTTCAGTGTCTTTTACTCCTCAATTTCTCACACAAACTGGGTTCTTCAGCGTTGAAATTTCTCTTCTTGCCTGTGAATCTCGCTATTACATGGGTATGGGTTTTCTTCATCTCTTTTCTCAGTTGAAGTTTTTTGGATTTTTAGAAGTTGTGTAGAAAACTCACATGTATAATTTGGGTTAGCCTTCATTTGAAATAATGGGATCAATAGACATGCATAAACTTGGATGAAACCAATCATCAAATCAGACGAAATAAACACTATATAATATCTATTTAAATCTAAAAAAATTGGTGATGAAACGATTTAACAAATAGAAGTGAGATCTTAGATTTCCTTACACTGACGCATTGAGGTGGCATGAATTTGCAAGCNATGTAATATGATTTATTCTATATCATAGTTAGTTTATTGTGTAAATTATCTAATATCAATTAATAAAGTTGATTTAAAATATTGGATTTCCATTCTTTTTCTAACTCTGGCCATTCATATATAAATAGAAACAAATATTATGTATTCATTAACAATTGAGAATAATAAAAATGTAGACCTCAATTTCTCTTTCCCTCCTTCTCTTTTCTACATCTCTTTTTCTATATATTTTATTATATTTTCTAACACTTGGGTTTCCAAA
Organism: Pterocarya stenoptera; assembly: GCA_003123785.1. Taxonomy (NCBI): domain Eukaryota; kingdom Viridiplantae; phylum Streptophyta; class Magnoliopsida; order Fagales; family Juglandaceae; genus Pterocarya; species Pterocarya stenoptera. The sequence continues at coordinate 31,373 of QEOT01008365.1, read as the reverse complement.
TTAAGGGGTTTAATGACAAGTTATACCATGTCCATATAGACTGTGGTAATGATTTCTTGTTAATTAACCATGAATGCAGATAGTTAGCAGTGATCATTATCCTGATCTACTGATCATGAAGTACCATCGTTTCAGGGCGGACAAGCGCCATCTTCAGGATCGGTGCATAGTACTGTAATTTACATCACGATTCTCACTGTATATATAAAAATTATTTTGAGAGAGAGAGAGAGAGAGAGGTGGGGAAGAAAATACTCAGGTTTTGAAATGATTAGGGTGTGCTAGCTAACAACTTTGGTGGGTGCCATTTTCTTGTCTATATATGCTTTTTCATCTATGGGTTGTGGGTACGATGATGATTAGTGTTGATTCTTGCATTGCTTTGGTTCTTGAAACTTAAGGAATAATTAGGAGTAAATACACATCAAAACTAGTGATCAAGTAAGAGGATTAACAAGAAAATTAAGCAAAATCGATTGATATTAGTTTGCAAATAAATAATCTCTTGAAAATTAGGCCAACTACCAGTTTAGGAGTACTATAGTACTGTCTGCAAAAAAAAAAAAAAGAAAAAAGAAGATATTGAACCCAAATTTGCTTTAAAATATATTTAGTTACAATCATTCTTAAGAGGCGATCGAGGTCAATTTTTAAAAACACACATCCATTAATAATTTTTGGTTGGATGTAAAAACCCAATTCATCGATCGAGGATCTATATAAAGTTTACTTTGATGGTCATCAATTATGCACACACAAAAAGAGATTATATTTTTATTTTCCTAGTTTATTATTATTAACCTAATTAAATTCATTAGAGAGGCCCATGTGTGGAACCTTGTGCCTCCCTCCTAGCTATTTGATCGTCGGGTGGTGGAAATACAATCTAAACTCCAATAATTGCATATATCCTAGCTTTGGATTATATTTTTGTGAGGGTTTATCATTGTGCCCTTGTGCTGCTATCAAGTCCAAAATCTTTTCAATATAAGCATCCTCATATAATTGGATTTATTTCTATTCATCATATATCATTATAAGAAAAATGAGCATTTATGATTAGTTATTTGTAAAGAGAATGACTATTTATGATGAAAATAAACTGATCATTTTGATAGGAAATAATTGACAATAAATAGATAGCTTTCTTGTAGTGTATCATAGATGACATGATAACAAGGTGATCTTTTATCGCTGTATTTGTTCATATTAGCAGAAGAAGTACTATGTCGAATCAAGTTTTTCAAAAAGGTAGAAATTTTCATTTTCAACAATCTCGAGGCTACTCTCTAATCACTCACCTTCTTTATGCTAATGATTTGGTATTTTCATGAATGGGTCAAAGTCTTCTCTTAAAGCACGTGTCGAGGTTATTAGGATCTATGAGAGTATATATGGTCAAAAGGTTAATAGCAACAAGTCTACTATATTTTTTCCAACCAAAGTGTCAGCAGTTAGGAGATCAATTATGCTAAATGCCACTGGTTTCAGAGAGGCAAAAGTCCCATGTACGTATTTGGGAGCATTACTTCATACAGGCAAGCTTACTTCTGCCATTCTAGAGCCATTATTGCTAAAAGTGAAGAAAAAACTTGTGGGACGGAAAGTGGTTTTATTCTCTAATGGTGGGAAGTTTATTCTTATTAAACATGTCTTATCAAGTTTATCCATACATCTTATATCAGTTTTGAATGTTCCAAAGAAGGCGATACATGAGTTGACAAAGCTATTTTAAAATTTGTTTTAGGGTGAGAAGGAAGGGTAAAAGAAGAAAAAATGGATTGCTTGGAGAAAGTATATAACCCAATAGAAGAAGGGGGTTTAGGAATCTGGGATTTAAAGGCAATGAAGAAAGTACTGCACATGAAGTTTGTATGGAAATTCTTATATGAGAACTCTCTATGGGAACTTGTTTTAGAGAGAAATACCTTACACGGCACACCCTTTTCTCATCACAGCATATCGACAAGACTCGAGTTTCTAGAAAGTGGTTAGATTTGTCCTTCTAGAAGTGATTCGTGGCATATGTTGGCTAGTGAAATATGCATGGTGATACGGTTGAGTATATGGAGAGAAAGTAACTTGGGCCAAGTGGGTTTGGCACAAAACCATTCCGTAAAAAATTTCTATTTTTATGTTTAAGAGTTTGAGGGGGAGCTTGCCTTTTGATATTAACATTCAAAAGTTGAATATTGCTTTAGCCTCCAAGTGTAACTGCTATGAAAAACTTGATATGGACTCATTAGACCATGTGTGGTGGTTAAGTTTGTTTGCTTCTAAGTTATGAGATTATTTTGCAAGATTATTGGGCATTAGAATAGAAGGAAGAAGAAGCTGGCAACAAATGATAGAGACTTGGTTTCGGAAGGCTAATGTTGTCTCCCAACTAGGTATTATTTTGGGTTTACTATCATCTATTATTAGCTGGTGTCTTTGGCTTAATAGGTACACAACTCGCATGGAAGATAAAAACTAGGAATTGACAAAAACGACACGCTGTAAGATTAAATTTTTGCTTGATGCACAAATGATGTAATTATCTCATTGTAAAAAGATTAGTAATTCTAATCTTGCCATTATGCATCAGTTAGGCATCACCTTCTCAAATATCAAAACACCAAAAGTTTTGGTTTTGCTATGAATTCCCCTAGTTTTAGGTTTCATCCAGCTAAATGTAGATGTGTGTAGTTTGTGTAACCCAAGTATTTGTCGTGGGGGAGGGGAAATCGGAAATTCAAGAGGGGATTTGATTGTAGGTTTTTGCTTGCTATGGATGGAGAACAAACACAATGGGTGAGGTAAGTACTCTACTAGATGGTCTTAAAGTTTGCATAAGGTGAAACCTAAGTAGAGTTGAGGTTGAGACTAATTCACAAATCCTCGTAAATTGGTGGAATGGACATAGCTGTCTTAACGGGGAAGTAAGGGAGGAATGTGAGAGAATCTTATGTCTATCAAAAGATTTGATTCTTACACTTAAAGCACATTTTTAGAGAAGTGAACCAAGTTGCAAATATTTTGGATAAACAAGGTGCAAAAGGGACTACAAGAGAGATTTGGTGAGCCACTACAGATATAGGAACTCTTAGAATAGAGAGAGTTGGTTTGTCAGTGCTATGGTGTAAATGATAGGACTAAATATACATAGCCCATATACACGTCTTTTTTTCTAGTTTTTCTTTATTTTGGATTGTATATGGGTTTTTGTATAGTCTAGATGTTGGTTTGTTATTATGATATTCCATGCAAAATAACTATTTAAGTCACAACTATTTAAAATATGTCATATATGTAAATATGAGTGAAGATATCTAGAGATGATAAAATTTAAGATGAACAACATATATATATATATATCTCTTATATATTAAAAGTAGCTATATGCATATGAATAGAAATGAATAGTATTTTTGTTTGACACTTTCTATTCCACTTATGCCCCTATGTAACTAATTGTTATTACAATTATGCCCCTGGATGCTTTGTACAGGAAGAATAGTGTTTTTTATCCTATTTTGCCCCTTTTTTTTCTTTTTTATTTTTCTCAATTTTCCATCCTTTTGTGTTTTTATCCTCAACGACTATGTAAAGTGTATTTTTACGGTGTTTCACTTATCTCTTTACAACTTTCTTCTTATCCAAAAGTTGGTCGAAATCTCTTTCCTCTCACTTTCTCACGTTTTCAGTGTCTTTTACTCCTCAATTTCTCACACAAACTGGGTTCTTCAGTGTTGAAATTTCTCTTCTTGCCTGTGAATCTCGCTATTACATGGGTATGGGTTTTCTTTATCTCTTTTCTCAGTTGAAGCTTTTTGGATTTTTAGAAGTTGTGTAGAAAACTCACATGTATAATTTGGGTTAGCCTTCATTTGAAATAATGGGATCAATAGACATGCATAAACTTGGATGAAACCAGTCATCAAATCAGACGAAATAAACACTGTATAATATCTATTTAAATCTAAAAAAATTGGTGATGAAACGATTTAACAAATAGAAACAAGTGAGATCTTAGATATCCTTACACTAATGCATTGAGGTGGCATGAATTTGCAAGCTGTGGAGGGTGGTGGTTGTTGTTGGACGGAACAGTGAGGTAAGATGAGAGAGCGTGAGTGAGTCAGGTCGAGAGAGAGAGAGAGAGAGATGGAAGAAGAGTTGTGGAAATAAACAAAGGGAGGAAGACAGCGGCAGCTACTGTTGGTGATGAGAGGATTTGATGGTGATACAAAGGAGAGAGTTGCAGAGAAGAGTTGCAGAGAAGGTGACTTAGTAACAGGGAGGGAGAGGGAGGGAGAGTCATCTATGAAAGCTTCTTGGAGTTGTTGGTGCTGAATGGAGAAAGGGGAAAGGGAGATCGCCATTTGCTGCATTAATCAGTTTATTAATCTGACCAATACTACACGACTCACTAATCTTATTTCCATTCGACTCATTTTTTTTTTTAACTAAACAAACAAATTTGGATTCATCGACTTTTAGTTACTGCATACCGTATGACATTATACACGTAGTGTCATGCATATATTGGACAATTATATATGACTGTAATTTCCACATGCATTAATTTTTTGTTTTGTTAATAAACTTGATAATATTTACGTAAAAAATTGTGTTTATAAACTTAAAGGCCTCGTTTGTTTTCAGAGATGAGATAAGATGAGATGAATTTGAAAAAATTGAATTGTTTATTTTATTTTGTATTGAAATTTAGGAAAAATGTAATGATTAGGTGAGAGAATATGAGATAAATTTAAAAAAAGTTGAATTGTTTATTTTATTTTGTATTGAAATTTGAAAAAGTGTAATGATGAAATTGAGATGAGATGAGATGAGATGAGATGAGATGAGAGTTTTTCGAAAACAATCAATTGAATGGTGATTTTGTATGTTAGCCCATTTATGTAAATAATGGTGTTTTTAATTAGGTGTTGTTAAAGAACTTTTATTTAATGAATTGTTACTATTATATGTTTCTGTAAAAAGATTTTAGGATTTTTTTCTTTCAACCAAACGCTATGTACAAGGGCATACGTGTCTTGCACGTAGCCCCCCATGCTAGTATATATATATATATATATATATATGGATGAGTAAATCATTCAGGGGTTTACTTAGTTGGATCTAAAACAACAACTTGAAGAGGTTCTTAGTTTGTGATTGGGTCTTTTAATTTTTTATACTGGATTTTGGTTTTTATGTTTATTTGTAATTTTTAGGTATCTGTTTGTAATTACGGTTTTCTTTCGTCAAAAGTGAGGACTATCAATAAAATTAAGATATCGTCCTCTTCTTAAAAAAAAAAACAACAACCACAACAACTTCAAGAGATTGCTGTGAGAATAAATTAGCAAAAGGAAGAAAGTCTATAAATAAAATGAATTAATCTTTGCATCAGCCTACACACCACACACCATAATTTTTTTTATTTTTTTTATTTGTTTCTCTTATTAAATGTGTATTATATAGATGATGAATAAAAAATATAAATGTTTCAAGAAGAGTAAAATAAAAAAAAAATTGAAAAAAAATAAAAATAAAAAATAAAAAACACATTGGTGTGTGGTGTGTAGGCTTATGCATAGCAATGCTCAAATAAAATTGGGGCTTTGTTCCCTTTCATTTAAAAAAAAAAAAAAAAGTGAATTAGGTTGCAGGAATAAACAAATGGAGTAAGAGTGCTCTTAGGTACCCTCACATGATGAACAGTAAAATACTCCACAGCTTATGTGAGGGTCATCGTTTACCAAAATTTGCAATAAAGAACAATTAAATAGAAAAGATTTTATTTGCAGGATTATATATTGACACATCGAGGCAGGCTAATAATATGAAAGATTACTTTTCAAGGAATCGTATACAGTTATTGACATGTAAAACTATAAATATCAAGCGGACGCCAACAAGGTCTGAGATATCTTTTCAAATCGAAATCGATGTTTAAAGGAATCATCAGCGGACCACACAAAAATGCCCCCAAGCTTATGTCTCCCAATCAGTTCTTCACAAGCCTCAAAAAACCCATCTTCAGGGCCCAAACCTTGCCCACCATCGCTGATAAAACTAGCCAAAATCTGAGCCCCTCCATAGCGAGATTGCTGTCTGTCATAATGCCTTAGAAACTGAGACACGCTGATTTTGTCGTACGCATAGAACTGGAAATTCACGTAGTCAATGAAACGCCCATATTTACTCCACAATGCCGTGTAGTGCTTTTGGACCGACCCTTCATCATCATAGGGAGCAATCGAAGCAAACGAGATTGTCCCACTTTTTTTTAGATTCATTACCAGCCGTCCGATGCATTCTGCAAATGTGTTGGGATCCGTGCTGAACTGCTCATAGTCAATATCAATTCCATCCAAGTTGTATTCTTTGATCATGTTGGTTAGTGAAGAAATGGCGTTCTGAACCCATGAATCTATGGAATGTGGGGCAAAATGCACATCTCTTTTGCCTACGGTGGCACCACCCAAGCTGACTGCGAATTTGAGATTTGAATGCGTGGCTTTCATTCGGGAAATCTCAGTAGGATTGATATGTTTGGTTGCCCAGAAAGGGTTGAATTTTCCATTGGTGGGTGATGGGTTTTTGAGGTCTGTATAGTCGATTGCGAAGGCAAGGATGAAGTGGAATTCAACATCTGGATTCACGGGTACGTCAGATAACTTGATTGAATCAGACTCCGCACCAATGTACTCCCGAAAGAGTTTGGAGTTGGCAGCTACTCGACACAACCAAGTCAACGAAGTTAATTATAACGTTAGCATTTCTTTTATCATTCTTTAATTGGCTCAAATGAGAGAGAATAATATCAAAGTTGACGTTATAACATGTATTATTATTATTATTATATATATTTCTCTCACTTGAGACCGTCAATTTATACAGGAATTTAATTAAGTAGTAATTTATATTATGTGTTCCTAAAGTCTAGACACGTGGTACTCTCATCCGGATAGATCAGATCCCCTAAAACTTAAAGTGAGAGAGATAGATACATGAAATGAAACCTCGTAATAACATTTATGGTTACTCAAATGAATGTTGCTTAGGTAGCAATAGATGTTCCATAAATGTTGTAGGATCCAATTCATGCATCTTTGCGTTTAGTTTCCAAATTGAATTGAGCTCAGTCTAACTTTAAACTAAATCTAACATCCAAATACTCAATTATCAAATTATTAAATTCATTTTAACTCAAAATCTTATTACATATGGGATCCAAATCTTTTTCAACTAAAAATATCTTTATACATGAGATTCATAATCTTTTTTAATTTTTTATAAAAAGTACTAAACTCATCTTAATATCTAAACATATTTTAAACTCAATTTAGATAAACTCTACATAATTCATTCCACTATTCAATTTAATACTATTTATAAAGAATTCAATTGAGTTGAGTTTATCCCAATATCCAAACCCAAATCTTAAGAATTTTAAGAAATCAAGATATCTCTCATCCCATCATAGGATGTCATTTCAATTACTATTAGTATTTACTTACACGACACGTAATGCATGGTGACGAAGCCAGGATTATAGGTTTGAAGGTTTGAGTGCTTTTCGGTTTGGAATTGGAATGGATAGTTGAGTTGAAATATTTTAGAAATACTTTTTAATGAAGTGATAAAAATTAAACGTGTAAAACATAAGAAAGAAACAGGCAAATTTTAAATTTGTATTTTTTCACGAATACTATAAATTTTACATTTAAAATTTTCGNAGAGAGAGAGAGAGAGAGAGAGAGAGATGGAAGAAGAGTTGTGGAAATAAATAGAGGGAGAAAGACGGCGGCAGCTACTGTTGGTGATGAGAGGATTTGATGGTGATACAAAGGAGAGAGTTGCAGAGAAGGTGACTTAGTAACAGGGAGGGAGAGGGAGGGAGAGTCATCTATGAAAGCTTCTTGGAGTTGTTGGTGCCGAATGGAGAAAGGGGAAAGGGAGATCGCCATTTGCTGCATTAATCGGTTTATTAATCTGACCAATACTACACGACTCACTAATCTTATTTCCATTCGACTCATTTTTTTTTTTACTAAACAAACAAATTTGGATTCATCGACTTTTAGTTACTGCATACCGTATGACATTATACACGTAGTGTCATGCATATATTGGACAATTATATATGACTGTAATTTCCACATGCATTAATTTTTTGTTTTGTTAATAAACTTGATAATATTTACGTAAAAAATTGTGTTTATAAACTTAAAGGCCTCGTTTGTTTTCAGAGATGAGATGAGATGAGATGAATTTGAAAAAATTAAATTATTTATTTTATTTTGTATTGAAATTTGGGAAAGTTGTAATGATTAGGTGAGAGAATATGAGATAAATTTGAAAAAAATTGAATTGTTTATTTTATTTTGTATTGAAATTTGAAAAAGTGTAATGATGAAATTGAGATAAGATGAGAGTTTTTCGAAAACAATCAATTGAATGGTGATTTTGTATGTTAGCCCATTTATGTAAATAATGGTGTTTTTAATTAAGTGTTGTTAAAGAACTTTTATTTAATGAATTGTTACTATTATATGTTTCTGTAAAAAGATTTTAGGATTTTTTTTCTTTCAACCAAACGCTATGTACAAGGGCATACGTGCCTTGCACGTAGCCCCCCATGCTAGTATATATATATATATGGATGAGTAAATCATTCAGGGGTTTACTTAGTTGGATCTAAAACAACAACTTGAAGAGGTTCTTAGTTTGTGATTGGGTCTTTTGATTTTTTATACTGGATTTTGGTTTTTATGTTTATTTGTAATTTTTAGGTATTTGTTTGTAATTACGGTTTTCTTTCGTAAAAAATGAGGACTATCAATAAAATTAAGATATCGTCCTCTTCTTAAAAAAAAAAAAAAAACCAACAACCACGACAACTTGAAGAGGTTGCTGTGAGAATAAATTAGCAAAAGGAAGAAAGTCTATAAATAAAATTGGGGCTTTGTTCCCTTTCATTTAAAAAAAAAAAAGTGAATTAGGTTGCAGGAATAAACAAATGGAGTAAGAGTGCTGCTAGGGTACATGAACAGTAAAATAGTCCACAGCTTATGTGAGGGTCATCGTTTACCAAACATTTATGAATTTGCAATAAAGAACAATGAAATAGAAAAGATTTTATTTGCAGGATTATATATTGACACATCGAGGCAGGCTGATAATACGAAAGATTACTTTTCAAGGAATCGTATACAGTTTATTGACACGTAAAACTATATATATCAAGCGGACGCCAACAAGGTCTGAGATATCTTTTCAAATCGAAATCGATGTTTAAAGGAATCATCAGCGGACCACACAAAAATGCCCCCAAGCTTGTGTCTCCCAATCAGTTCTTCACAAGCCTCAAAAAACCCATCTTCAGGGCCCAAGCCTTGCCCACCATCGCTGATAAAACTAGCCAAAATCTGAGCCCCTCCATAGCGAGATTGCTGTCTGTCATAATGCCTTAGAAACTGAGGCACGCTGATTTTGTCGTACGCATAGAACTGGAAATTCACGTAGTCAATGAAACGCCCATATTTACTCCACAATGCCGTGTAGTGCTTTTGGACCGAACCTTCATCATCATAGGGAGCAATCGAAGCAAACGAGATTGTCCCACTTTTTTTTAGATTCATTACCAGCCGTCCGATGCATTCTGCAAATGTGTTGGGATCCGTGCTGAACTGCTCATAGTCAATATCAATTCCATCCAAGTTGTATTCTTTGATCATGTTGGTTAGTGAAGAAATGGCGTTCTGAACCCATGAATCTATGGAATGTGGGGCAAAATGCACATCTCTTTTGCCTACGGTGGCACCACCCAAGCTGACTGCGAATTTGAGATTTGAATGCGTGGCTTTCATTCGGGAAATCTCAGTAGGATTGATATGTTTGGTTGCCCAGAAAGGGTTGAATTTTCCATTGGTGGGTGATGGGTTTTTGAGGTCTGTATAGTCGATTGCGAAGGCAAGGATGAAGTGGAATTCAACATCTGGATTAACGGGTACGTCAGATAACTTGATTGAATCAGACTCCGCACCAATGTACTCCCGAAAGAGTTTGGAGTTGGCAGCTACTCGACACAACCAAGTCAACGAAGTTAATTATAACGTTAGCATTTCTTTTATTATTCTTTAATTGGCTCAAATGAGAGACAATAATATCAAAGTTGACGTTATAACATTTATTATTATTATTATGTGTATATTTCTCTCACTTGAGACCGTCAATTTATACAGGAATTTAATTGAGTAGTAATTTATATTATGTGTTCCTAAAGTCTAGACACGTGGTACTCTCATCCGGATAAATCAGATCTCCTAAAATTTAAAGTGAGAGAGATAGATATATAAAATGAAATCTCTTGATAACATTTATGGTTATCCGAATGAATGTTGCTTAGGTAGTAATAGATGTTCCATAAATGTTGTAGGATCTCATTTATATATCTCTGCATTTAGTTTTCAAACTCAACTGAGTTTAGTTTAACTTTAAGCTGAATCTAACATCAAAACACTCAACTTTCAAATTATTAAACTCATCCCAACTTAAAACCTTCTTACACATGAGACTCACAAATTTTTTTTAAATTAAAATATTTTTATACATGAGATTCATAATTTTTTTTAATTTTTCATAAAAAATATTATATTCATCTTAACATTCAAACATACTTTAAATTCAATTTAGATGGATTTCACATAATTTATTTTACTATTCAATTTATTACTATTTATAAAAAATTCAATTCAACTCAACTCAACTCAATCCAACTCAATCCAACTCAACTCAACTGAACTGAATTTAGTTCAAAATATCTAAAGATAACCTAAATTTTAATAATTATAAGAAATCAAAGATATCTCCCATCCTATCACAGGATGTCATTTCAATTACTATTAGTATTTACTTACACGACACGTAATGCATGGTGACGAAGCCAGGATTATTGGTTTGAAGGTTTGAGTGCTTTTAGGTTTGGAATTGGAATGGATAGTTGAGTTGAAATATTTTAGAAATACTTTTTGATGAAGTGATAAAAATTAAACGTGTAAAACATAAGAAAGAAACAGGCAAATTTTAAATTTGTATTTTTTCACGAATACTATAAATTTTACATTTAAAATTTTCGGTAAATAATATAGAAAAAGGTAATACATGTAAATTATAAACTAAGTTTTGTATTTAACTGAATAATATATAGCAGTAACAATATTCTAAGTAATAATATATAGCAGTAGCTAATTACAATCTAGTGAATGGGGAGGCTTTTGTTAAATATGTTTCAGCCAAATAATTACAAGCTGCTTTAAAAGAAAAAAAATAATTTAATTTAATTTTTTAAAATAAAATAAGAAAAAAAAAAAGTTATTCGTGTTCTCGTCACTGACGTAATGATATATATAATGAAAGTACTTAAGGAGTAGCTGATAATTTTTCGAATTTGAGAGAAATCTTTTCATAATAATTGTTATATATATGAACTAAAAGAAGCAACCAAGCAAGCAGTGCTTTTAACAAGCGAATTAATGAAACGATGTTACGGTTTCAATCTATATACTTGCAGTACTTACCATTGCATGTGATGAAAAAGAGGACGAAGATCAGGCCGGAGATGATCACAGGTAAGCCATCGTAGAACGTCTTCATGTCTACTTTGTTTAATAAGATCAAGTAGTCTTGAGTGAGCTACGAATTTATATATAGTGGCTGCAGTCGGCTGCTCTTGCTAAAATCGCTTTGAAGAATCATAGATTTTTCAGAGGATAGAAAAGATATTGACAAGATGGCATAGCAACTTGGTTTTCTAGTGTCGGTCATATTGAGATACCATGCATGAAATTAGCTGGCTTTGATTTTGTTTCCTTAACAAAGGACTTATATTTTTGTCTTTTGTTATGTGTTTTTCATGTCCGTACTTCAGTTTACCTAGACAAAAGAAAGAAAATTGTTAAACCTCGTCTTTTTTGTTTTCATTCTTTCACCATCTTCTAATGTATTGAAAAATTCTTTATCATTTGTTAATTATTATCAAATAACAAATCACAGAATACCACGTCTTAAAAAATAATCTTATATTATTTGTAGACAAAGTCTTGGACATATTTATAAGGAATGAACAATCATCTCTTATTGAACTGTTTTTATGAGATGAGTTAGACCCATGAATTTCTTCACAAGGATGATGACAGGTGAGATGATAGTCGATAGAATTTTCCCAACAAAAAACGAGGGATCTGCAGGTGATCGGGAAGAAGTTCCTAATTACACGACAACATTGACTTCTGATGTTCCGAGAAACATGGCTTCTCTTTTAACTGCTGGCATTCATTTGTATTTTGTCCTCTTAGCCAGGGTTGAAAAACCACAAAAAGAAGAGGGAACAAGGAACAAGCATTGAGCAATTTATACTGAAGTTTTGAAATAGAGTATTGGAATCAAAGAGAATCTGCTTAAAGCAGAGTGAGTAATGACTAATTAGAGAGAAAACACGGAGATGGAAAGAATATAGGAGAATGATGTTCAAGAATTATAATAATGGCCCCATAATACGTCCAAAGGTCCTTAAAAGGCTCTGTAAAACATGATTCCCTATTAAATAGCTCCAAATCTTGATAGAAATATATCGATAGTAAATATCAGGGCCTATAGCAGTTCTGTAGGATCAGCATTGGGCCTAATGTCCTCGTTAACAAAAAGCATGCTAAGATTCTCCACAATGATAGATATTTGAAGTCCATTGACATGCTACACATCAATGCTAGGAATAGAATAACCATTTTCAAGAAATGTTTCGGTAAATAAACTCGTAAATTAATATAATTTAATATGGTATATCATATTATAAAATTTTTTTTATTATTATTCACAAACTATTTCATTACTATTTACAAATCATATGAGATGCTCTTAGTATCCAAACGGAGTCTAAAATCTCATTTGTTGAAATATAAAAGAGTCAAGTCATACTATCCCTAGTAGATATTTTCCTGTTACGTTGCAGGGAACTACACTTCTTTGTATAGAGTAACCAACCCATCAAACAAGAAGATTCAAGAAGATCAGACTTAAATTAAGGAGGTTGCTCCAATGACGTTTTAACCAAAACTTGTGTCCTACCATGATTTAACTTGCGGATCCAATTAATCAAGGATGTTATTTCTAATCTAATTTCAACAATAATGACTATATGTATTCAACTTAGTATTATCCTCACGAAAACACTCTCAGACCCCCCAACGAAAGCATCCGCCTCAAACCCCCATCTTAAACCACCAACGACGATTGGCCTGAGGGAAGGACTAGCCTTCCCCCTCCACTCCTAGTCCATACCGCCGGTTGCTTTTTATTTTTCAGTATTTTTTTTGCCTTTTCTTCCAATGCTTGGAAATTGCCCAATTTAATGCCTTCCAGTATTCAAACCTCTACACGCGCCACCCTTTTAGAGTCACTGGCCGTGAATCATATAGAAGTTTTAAGAAGTGTAGCCAAACAATCAGTGTGTGAGATCTACGCGCTACCATGTTGCAGCATGTCACGTGTCTTCCTCCTACACACACGGCCCAAAAGGTTTAGATTAGGTTTGGAGAATGAGATGAGAATTTTTAATTTTAGATAAAAGTTTAAAATATTATATTTTAATATTATTATTATTTTAAAATTTAAAAAAGTTAAATTAAAATTTGAAAAAGTTGAATTTTTTATTATATTTTATATGAAAATTTAAAAAAGTTGTAATAATAAGATGAAAGTTTTGTATTTGAACTTAATTACCAAACCTAAATTTAATGGAGTGGGATCTTCTAAGTCTGAGCGTGGTCCTCACCCGCCGGGATAGCCTCTCATGAGTGTTCTCACCTCTCGATTACTAACAACTCGATCCTTTTGTATCATTTTATTCATTTATATTTTCGCTTCTCTTAAAGGATAATCAAATTCAAGAAGTAGAATCTTATAGATAAAGGATTGCTAGCTATTCAAAATGAGTAATGCTAGATACAAGCTTCAAATGTACAAGCCTTGTACAAGCCTTTTGTAAAAATGTAGACCCCATAAAAAAAAATATAAATTTTTACACTTTTCCATAGTGATATCTACTTTTTTATAAAGGACTTGCGCGAAACTTGCACATATGAGACTTGTATATATCAATTTTTCATTCAAAACAGCAAGATTCAGCACACCTACTCCCGTCACAGCTTTTGGCCGTGGCATCGCAATCAATCTCGCGCATGCGCATGGTGACTTCCCCTTATACCTCGTTTTTATTTTATTTGTTTTATTGTGTATTTAACTTTTTTCTTTAAAAAAATAGTATTCTTTTGAAAAGTAGACAATTCAGTTATTGAATCTAATCTGCAAAAATTCACAGAGCAAGTCACCTTTCTTGAAAAGCAACAAAGTTTGGTTGCCGAGATATCTCCAACTACTTCATTTACAAACAGTTAATTATTATATTATTAGTGCTATTCACAAAATATTCATTACTATTTCACTATTATTTATAAACTATTTTACTAATATTATTAACAGATGATCTGAGATACCCTTAACATTTAAACGTACCCTTAGAGAATTGGAATGGTTTTTTGGTGCATAACTTCGCAAATGCTAACTTTGGGTACATGCATTATTTTTACATGGCTGTGGCAAGTCCTAATAAACCGAACAAAACATGAAGCTCTGTTTCGACTTTGTGGTTTGCGATCGATTACATGAAACAGGAGCAGAGTGATTAAATTGTGGTCACATGACAAACAAATGTTACTAGGAAAATAAAACTCGAGCAATTTACTTGTAACATGGCATAACAAATGATACCAATACTGCCACATTATTGTAGCATGTCATACTGTTTTATTAAAAACAAGTTAATAAAATATTCTAAACCTATGATGACAGTCTAACATTAGAATATTTTTCTAACTCTCTTGGTGGACCAGACACTTCTTTTTAATAAAAAGGTGTTCATGTCTAACATATTATAGCGATGGCCATAATAAACGATGATATAAGTCTAATTTATGACTATAAATGAAGGACCTTTGATGTCCACTGAATGAAAAAACTGGAAAGTTTCCACCAAGAAGATCGAACACCCTATAGCTAAACGCCAAATTTTAAATTGGAAAAAGAAAATTCATGTGAAGTATAGCGCTCTTCATTAATATTTTCCTAACGGCTAGCTAGCACATCCATCGTCTCGCATATATCCAGCACACATTTAAAAGCTGATGAAATTTCAATAAATGGAGGTGAATTAATTTTAATTTAATTCTAGAATCTAAGCAAATTATAGATAGAGAAATGATATTTACATTCGTGAAATGTGCAAGTGTTGTGTAATCTTTTTTTAAAAAAAGTGAATAAATACGGGACCTTAAAAAAATAAATTTTTTAATAGTGGACTCCACTCTTTTTACTCTTATACAAATATTGAACATCATTAGAAACGGAAAGAACCTAAAAGACAAGTTTTTGTACCATTCTCCACCACAAAATGAACATGGTGGGGTGCCCCCTCCTCCCAGGGAATATCCCAAGAACTTGAGTGCTAGGGAGAGCAGCTTATATATTAAGATCGACCAAAAGTAGTACTACTCGAAGGATCTGGATTTTTTTTTTTTTTTAACTTCTTTTTTGGGTTCACATTTTATACTTAAATTCACTAGAAAAAAAAAAAGAAGAAAAAGCATCTTGGGCTTTCTTTTGTTTAGATATCTAATCAAAAGATGCAAAGAATAAAACGAGGTGTTTAATTTTGGCTGTATCTTTTCCAACAAAAATGCTGTCCTTTTCAAAGACAATTTTATTGCCCCCTATTTGCCACCTTTGTGGTACTATTAAAAGCATTTCTTAGATTAATGTTGGCCTGAGCTATGTCTATTGCAAGGTATGATTAAGGGTCGGGGCAAAATAGGTTCAAAAACTATGTAGCAATAGGACAACTTTCTACTTGTTTCTTTCCTATGTAGAATGTCCTTCACATTCAGTACTGATATTTTAATGTTGGGTTCTCCTGTTTTCTTTAGTTTGAGGACCCGCCGGGATGTTAGACCATTTAACCAAGTAACATGGGATACCATGATTGCCTGCTGTGTGCCGTCCAAAAGCTTGGGGATGAGATGATTAATTTCTTGAACCATATTGGTACTTTTATCTCTTCTTTTTTTTTTTTTTTTTGCCTTCCAAGCAAACTTCTCACTGCATTAATCTTCTTAATTCTAAAGCAAAACTATAGCTACCTGGCCTACTTCAGCTAATTTTGATTGCTTTTTCACTAGTCTCTCTGTTTCGGAAGCATAAAACTGGAACTTTTTGCATGCACACAACCTCAGCATCACTTTCGCTTTTGACAATAAAAGGACGACAATCTTCTGACTTTTGCTTCATATGCTTCTCAATCTTGATGGAAGTGGCTTGGCATTCTTGAGAAGGCGTGTCTCGGGCTCTTGGTTGAAAAATGGTTTAAATATGCATGTAGGGTGACATTTTACTGCCACATCTTGACCTCGAGTAGGCCAGAGATACATTCATTGCCACCCCCATTTACAAAATCTTTTGGTTAGATATCCTTTAATCATAAACGTCAATTGTTCCATCTTCTAAACATAACGTGTATTTACAGGCAAGCGTGTAAATACGCAATTTGTTATGAGATCCGTTCTAATTATTAAAAAAAAAAATCAATATATTAATATCTTTTTATGCCATTTGATATGAAAATTTTATTGGTGACAAATTCACTAAGGCCCGATATGTTTCATCTCATCTCAAATTATTATTATAACTTTATCAAATTATTATATAAAATATAATAAACAATTCAACTTTTTAAAATCTCAAAATAATAATAATATTAAAAAATAATATTCTAACAATATTTTATTTAACTTTTATCTAAGAGCATTAGTATTGGTTTCATCAAAACCATATTCAAAATTTGATGAAAAGTACATATTTTTAATAAATCCAAAACCTCTCTAGCCATAACCTCACATTGGATTAGTCAAAATAATAATATAATATTATTTTTTAATTTATTTTTTATATTTTGCAATTACACTAACTATATGTTAATTAATAATAATATTTCTTCATTCACATATTTTAAAACTAAACACAAAAATGAAAATGAAAGGGCGTTCGGGAGAAGTTAGAACCGTGGAAAATGAAAACTGAAAAGTAAAGTAGTTGGGATAGTTTTTACAATAAAATATTACTTTTAAAGATGAACAGTACATTTTCAGATTTGAAGATATACTTAAAATTATTGTAGCTCATAATTCAATCTTTTACTTTTTAAAGAAGTCAATATAGATTTTATCTATATTTATTCAAATTTTGAAGATACATTGACTTTTGAAGAAACTGATATCAATACTCTACTCGAGTTTTGCTAGGTACAAGTAATTTTGCACATTAAACCGCATACTGACGTTGACATGTCTTTTTTTTATTGAAAAGAAAAATAAAAATAAAAAAACTTTAAGAGAAAAAAAAAATCATTTATCTCACAAAAATTATTTGTGTCTTCAATTCACATTATTTCATTAAATAAATATCTTATATGTTAGTATCTGTATACGATTTGATGCACAAACTCGTTATCTAAACCGCACCACCTAATGTGTCTTCCCCTACCTTAACCAAACAAGCAGTGTGTGGGACCTACCGTTACGGGTATGAGTATCAGCAACACTGCCCAACAGGATACTGTATTTTTGAAAGAACTTTAGCTAGAGGGACATGTTGGGAATTGGAGCTAAAGCCTAAAGGAGCATAGCTTCAGAATGGAGAGCTCTTTCACTTTCAGTGTAAATGTCAGTGAAAAGCAAGTAGTGCAGTAAACCATACGCAGCATTTAAAATAGAGTATGTTCCAAGAAACAGTCTCACTTGGCCACCTCACTGAATGGAAAAAAACTAGATAAATCCTGTATATTAATTCTATATATAATTGTGAAATGTATAAATATCATACAATTGTTTTAAAAAAGAGTGAAGTCCGCTATTAAAAACTTAACTTTTTTTCAAGTGGATCCCATCTTTATTTATTTTTTATCAAAGCGACTGCACGCCGCTTACATACTCACGACTGTATTTATTATTTCTCATCCTGTATATTAATCAAAGAGAAGATCTAGATATACCTACACATTAATCTAACAAATATAAATTTACAAAATGATAAGTTTTATAATTTGACGTATCATATCAACATATATTAATTAATTAATAATCTCTATGTATACCAAACATTATTATCCGGAAAAAAGAATTGCCAATCCGACTACCATGAAAGTCACGCGGGCTCGAGTATGTTGAAATTGGGATTGTTGCTCGAAGCAAGGGAGCATTAATCAATATTAATTCTGGTTGATTAGGTGAACAAATTGTCAACAGGGAAGGAAGTGTCACACGTGAAGGAAGTAGCTGGCTTAAGCAAAAAAAATTTGTTAGAAAATTACATCAAGAATTTAATTAAGATTGCATTGCGTCGTGTCTATGCTGACAATTCAAGTATTATAGTACTATGGGTTATTATATTTTAAAGTCAGTATGTAGAGCCCATCATCCACATCACTTAAATTGTAAGATTTGGTTCGTAAGATTCAAATTTTAAAATTTATTTTTTAAATCAAATTATTTCATATAAGCACTTTATTATATATGTTATACACACAAATTTGAGAATATAAGTTTTAATTTTTTTAGTATATTACACAAGCATGTAAGCTGAAATTTCCAAGGATCGATGTCCATGGATATACTGAACTTTAATGCCCATTAATTTAGCAATGCAATGATAGGTAAAGCAGCTTGTTTCTAAATGTTTCTTACAATCTTTCCAAAACCTTCATTTTCCTGGTTCACAACGTAACGTACATCATTTTCATCCTCTCATTGGAACAGTTTGATACTCCGACAACATTAGTTAAAGTAACTGGAATTTTTACATGGGAAAGGTACTTGAAGAAATATTGGTGTAAATTGTACAAGTGGCAACATCACCAGGTTGATGAACAATCAATGGAATATCAATTCTTAGAGTGACATTAAAGCTACATATCCATGTAGAGAATGACATGAGTTCGTACATAACCCTTAAGAGGATGTTTGTTTCCCTTGAAAGCTTGAGAAAGAGCCCTACGTACAAGAGGGTAAGCTCTATAAGGTAGGTGAGAGCAAGAATAGTTATTTAGGTGAGGTGGGAGCTCCTATTGGGGGCTTTCGCTAGTTTATTTTGGGTGTCCTTTTTTTTTTCATATGTATTTTTTAATACTTTTAAATATTTAAAAATAAAATAAAAAATTTACAATATTATTAAAAAATACTTCTTTAATTGCTCAATAAAAAAATTCCAACAGAAAAAGTAGCATTTTCCTTTAAGTGAATAAGGCAATGAGAGGTTTTATTTTTAATTTTTTTTTTCCTGAAATCAAAGGAATATAAATTAGCCTAAGTCAGGCACCAGCAGCATGTGCCTGGACACATCACTCTTTATCACGTGGGGGCACCTTTGCCACCACATACAAACCCCACTTTGTCTTGCTTTTTAATTATCTTCAACCTTCTTTTCCCTCCCTACGTCCCAATCTTTTCACGTTTTCTTCAAGAAGCCTCTCCATTTTTTATTACCCTTTGCACTAAACTAGTCCTATTTGTCATTTGAAATAATCGAGTATTTTAATTTCTTTCCCACAAAATAAATAACGAGATATAAGTTATTTGATTGGATGATCTAATACAAGGAGAGATAGATACAGTATCAGATCATACCGTTCACAAATCTTATAGGCTTGCATTAAATGTTGTAGTGACCACATGATGGGTCTATCTCTCTCAATAATTAGATAATTAAATTCAGTCAAATAATTAGAAATTATCTTTTAGTTTAAAATTTAAAATGGTATAAAAACTTAGATTGAGACTAATCGGCGAATCGCAACCCGAAAATGAATTCAAAAAGAGAAACAATTTAAGAGCTTTTTTTGTCACGAAAAATAAGTTTGTGTACCAATCCATGCATATTCTGATGAGTGCCAATGTTCACATGATGTTAGAGCTTATCTTTCATCTTTTGGCCTAAAATGAAAGGATAAGTGCTTGTCAAATCGGGATTTCGCCTTTTGTATTAGTATGATCATAAAGAAGAGTATTTTTTTTAGAGTAATATTAAGTACAAATCTCAAATGTACAAACTTTTAGTGAAAATGTGGACTCTATCAAGAAAAAAGTGAGTTTTTCACACTTTTATATGATGAGGTTCATTTTTTTTTATAAAAGACTTGCGTGAGTTTTGTGCATTTGGAGCTTGTATATATCATTTCTCAAAAGAAAAATCTTTAGGCCCCTTTCGAGTGTTGAAATGTTCTAATCTCATCTCATCTCAACATTTAAATGTATATACTTTTCAATCTCAAATCTTAACTTTTTTTATTTAATTATTACTTAATCATTACAGTTTTCTCAAACTTCTAAACAAAGACAAAAAATAATTTAAACTTTTTCAAATCTCAAATAAAAAATATATTCTAACAATGTTTTAACTTTATAATATTTTTACTTAACATTTTCTCCCTCATTTTCCAAAACTTCATAAAACATCTTAACTCAAATTATTTCATTACTACTTACAAATAATTTTATTACTATTTTCAATTTCTCATCTCATATTAACATCTAAACAAGACCTTAGCTTTCGCAAGTGAAACGAAATTCTTGATTAGAAAGACTGTTGCAATCTCTAAGGTGAAAGAACCTTGCTACTCTTCTGTTTAGTATGTACAACTGGCGCGCTTCTTAGTATAATTATATTTTTTTAAATAATTAAAAAAATATAAATTTACTAATAATTACTTTTTTAACTATTAAAAAAATTAAAATACACTAGCTATAAAAACTAAGTAGAAAACCTAAGGAGAAAAGGACAACCTAACATTTTCCCACGAGACTCTATTCTCTTCCTCTGTCCCTGTTTCTCTAACCATGGTCATTTTTCCTCGATCCTTTCTCCTATGTTTATTTGCTTTAATGCCTTTTTAAAAAAAATTTATTTATTGATTTTGTGATTTTTAAGAATTTTGGAGTTTAGATTTGCCACAATTCACCATCGTTTGCCTCCCAAAGGTCCCCACTAGAGGGCTACTAATGTCTCACTCTGCCATTCCCCTCGGCCAACATCTATTTGAATCGATGCATGCAACAATAATGTGGTAACATTTTTTTACCGTCATGCCAAAAAATTGGACTAGTCCAACCTATTTGGAGCCATTTCTCGATTTATCTTTTATCATTTTTCTCTTTATCTCAGTTTATGTGAAATATTTATTGCACTCCCTTTTTTCATCCTTCGTATTATCCTTTAATTTAATGCAACCGTTATCATGATCATAAATATTATAAATTATCTCCTTAAGCACGTGTGTAGAGCACACCATTCACACCATTTAAATAATAAGATTTAATTTGTAAAATTTAAATTTTAAAATCTTTCTTTCAAATCAAATTATATTATTTAACACTTTATTATGTTTGTTATCCACACCGACTTATAAATAAAAATTTTCGCAATAACAAAGGTCTTGGCCTTTCTTCAATTTAGTGTAACAATAGGTAGTACTGCAAAAAATAGAAAACATAAAATGGATGATTTATTGGATATAATATGTATTTTTCTTTTAAGTTTCTGTCCATTTAGTTACTAGAAATGAACAAAAAAAATGAAGAAACATAAAAAATTCAAACTGGAAAAAAAAAACCAGAATCTAATACCCAAACCGAGTGCACCTGGGTTTTTCTATGCAGGTACCGGTCCAAAACCCGGTTATCCAGGTTCTCGATTGAGTCGAAAAAAAAATTCCAAACGGGATGAACATGCCTAAACAAAAGTGATAAGTTATTTATTTATTTTTAAGTGAGAAGGTAAAAATCTAGCCAACCAACATTACATTTTAGAGCTGGTTTGATTACACAAAACCAAACTATCTTATATCATATAATCATTATAATCTTTTCAAATTTCTACATAAAATATAATAAATAATTCAATTTTTTTAAATTTTAAAATAAAAATTATATTATAATAATATTTTATTTAATTTTCAACAAAATATCTCATTCTATCTGAATTGCGTAACCAAACGAGACGGTANTTTTTTTTGTAGTTTTTTGTTCTCTTTCAGATTCGATCGGTCATTTTCGATCCGACTCGGATTCATCAATGTGTGCATCTCCGGGTTTTAATTCCTTGTTTTCTACTTTTTGAAGTTTCGTTAAAATTTGAAGGAAAATTTACGCTGTACTTTTTCACACTCATTTTTTTTTTTAATCTTCGTTGTGAAATCTATGTGTGATCGAGTGAATTGTGAGAGTGTTTGATCATCGGAATAGACTTCCTAGAAGACCGGGGGAGGGTTGGGTTACCGGAGCTGAGTTCACTCGTCGAGTTCTCACTTCTTGGTGACGAGTCGATTTCAATTTTAGATTCAAGAACAGTGTAGCTCTCGAGCACCTTTTTTTTTTTTTTTTCTTACCAACAATTTTCCTATCTTTTGCAATTTTATTTTACTGTCACCTCATTTTGTTACTTTTGTTCTCCTCTGATTGTTAGGTGAAAGGTTCTTATTTGTACTAATTTTAGGGGGAATTCAGAAGGACTCTCATTGATTCGGATCGACTGAGTTTTTCCGATTCGGGAAAGTTTCATACTCAGTAAAATAAAAAGCGATGGATTCCACGCAGAGAAGAGGTGGACTGGTATCGCTATCGCCATCGCAGACACCACGTTCGAGCGATAAGTTGGTGCGGGAACTGCGATCTGGGGATTCGAATTCCAACACCAAGAATGACAGAGACAAAGGTGTCAATGTGCAGGTTCTTGTGCGTTGCAGGTCAGTTCCAATCTGAACTCAGCATGTCGTTAAGTTAATGTGGCTTCTTTCGGATTCATGATCCAGTGGTTGGATTTCATTTGTAGGCCATTGAGTGAGGAAGAGTTGAGGATCCATACGCCGGTGGTGATTTCTTGTAATGAGAGTAGAAGGGAAGTTTCGGCAATTCAGAGTATAGCCAACAAGCAGATTGATAGAACATTTGCCTTCGACAAGGTTTGCTGAGCCAAATTATTTGTAATTTCTTTTTGGGGTTCCTTAATCCTCTTTATTTGGGTTCTCGAGGAAATGTTAGGAGAACGCAAGATTGTGAGATTAGTTCTCTGAGCTGCATTTGTTCTTGCTGGCCGAATCCTAGGAACTGATCTCAAATGAGCAGAATGGTTTAACTAGACCTGTTACAGAATAGGATCTTGCGGCTTTTGCTTTTTTGGCGGTCGCAGATTATGTAAATATGAAAGTTGACCATATTCTCTTTTATTTTCACTTCCTGGACTTAACTGACAATTGGGGTTGATAGGATGATTTTGTGTTATTTGACTTTGCCTTACCCGGTCGAAATGTTTGTAATATTGGCAAATTCGGGTTAGGTATTTGGTCCAACCTCCAAACAAAAGGAATTGTATGATCAGGCTGTGTCTCCTATTGTGAATGAAGTACCGATCTCAAATGAGAAAATGGTTGAACTAGACTTTTATAAAACAGGACCTTGTGGGTTTTGTTTCTTTTGTGGTCCTAACTTATGTAAGTATGAAAGTTGATTGTATTCTCTATCATGTCACTTCCTGGGCTTGTTTGGAAACTGACAATTGGAGTTGATAGGGTGATTTTGTGTTATTTGTCTTTGCTTTAGCCCCTGGAAATGTTTGTAATTTTGGAAATTTGGTTTAGGTCTTTGGTCCAACCTCCCAACAAAAGGAATTGTATGATCAGGCTGTGTCTCCTATTGTAAATGAAGTGCTTGAGGGCTATAACTGTACCATCTTTGCTTATGGTCAAACGGGAACAGGGAAAACATATACAATGGAAGGAGGAGCAAGAAAAAAGGTCTGCTTTTGTCTTAAACAGATCAACTTTATATGTTTCATTTGCATCTACGTGCTGTATCAGTTACCGTTTGCTTCTTTTTGTAGAACGGGGAATTTCCTAATGATGCGGGTGTTATCCCAAGAGCTGTTAAGCAGATTTTTGATATATTAGAAGCTCAGAGTGCTGAATATAGCATGAAAGTTACATTTTTAGAGCTGTACAATGAGGAGATTTCAGATCTTTTGGCCCCAGAGGAGTGTTCTAAATTCATAGACGACAAATCAAAGAAACCCATAGCTCTCATGGAGGATGGAAGAGGGGGGGTATTTGTGAGAGGATTGGAAGAAGAGATAGTATGTACTGCTAATGAAATTTACAAAATATTAGAGAAAGGTTCTGCAAAAAGGCGTACCGCCGAAACTCTTCTTAACAAACAAAGCAGTCGCTCTCACTCAATATTCTCTATCACAATTCACATAAAAGAGTGCACACCAGAAGGGGAAGAGATGATTAAATGTGGGAAGCTGAACCTTGTTGACCTTGCTGGTTCTGAGAATATTTCACGCTCTGGTGCCCGAGAGGTATGGCATGAATAGAACTATACCATATTCAACTTTAGTACATAAAATAATGTAGCTGCATGTGTCATATTGTGCGTATTTCTTGTGTTTTATCCCGACTGGAGTTGCACAAATTTTCCTAGTAGAGAAATTGTGTTTTCAGCTCTGTTTTCATTTTTTCCTTCCCCCTTTTTTAATTCTCTCTTGACTTCCACTATATGACAGCAAAGAAATTATAACTTGCAGGGCAGAGCAAGGGAAGCTGGGGAGATTAATAAAAGCTTGCTTACCCTGGGTCGTGTTATTAATGCACTAGTTGAGCACTCTGGTCATATTCCATATAGGTACAAATTATGCAATATAACTAGTTAACAGATTCTCTCTGGTCTCTTGGTTGTTTTTGTAAGCTAAGCTAATTGTTAAGATGCTTGAAATATCAGGGATAGTAAACTAACAAGGTTATTGAGGGATTCGTTGGGGGGAAAAACAAAGACATGCATTATTGCTACAGTTTCACCCTCCATTCATTGTTTGGAAGAAACACTCAGCACCCTTGATTATGCACACCGTGCCAAAAATATCAAGAATAAACCTGAGGTTAGTAAGTGGTACAGTGTGTGTGTGTCATCAATCCTCCTTTGGTGCACATTCTTTTTTCTTTTTCCTTTTTTGAGTTAATTTCATTTCTTTGCAACTGTTGCATTTGATCACCATTTCAGATCAATCAGAAGATGATGAAATCTGCAATGATCAAGGATTTGTACTCTGAAATTGACCGGCTTAAGCAAGGTTCACTGCTCTTAGATCTCTCTCTGTTTCTCTCTCTCTCTAGAAATACTCCTCCTATCCCAAAATAGATAATATCCTTTTCCTTTTTGGGTTGCAGTAAGAGTTTGCTGTAAATGTGAGAGTTGTTTATGCCCAAATGTCAACTGTCAAGATCACGTGCCTTGTTATGGAAAATTGTTGTTTTCGTTTGGAAATATTTTGGGGATCTACTGGGCATTAGATCTGATTTGAATCATAGTTGGGACTCTTGAGTACTATGTTTGGGTCAACACTGGGAATATCCATTAGTGTTTTACCCTAATTAATTAGCTTTTGGACTGGAAGATGTAAGGTAAGAATGAAGAATAAGGGAGGCAGTTTGTTTTGGCATTAAACAATGTTGGCCAAGAAAATGGCAAAGGTGGCTAAAGTGAGGATATTGAAACAGATGGATCTTGCTGTTATTTAACAGTATTGAGTTCCATGTGTTATTGTGAAAAGGCCAAAACTGCAGCTAATGAAAAGGGAGGTTAGAGGGCTATTGGAAGAGTGAAGTGCTAGTGCAGTGTCTTGGTACCAAAAGAAAAGCTCTCCACACTAATCAAGTAGAGAATAGCAAGAGATCTTTAAGGAGAATATGTTGAGGGCCAGGCATACCAAGGGGGGTTAGAGGGCTTGTCATAGTTGATTGAACGGGCTTGTTTTATATATGTTCTCTTGAGTTAAAAGTCATTCACCTTTCTTGGCTCATCCAAGAGTTTTTTTAAGGATTAGTGTTGCATCAAACACATTCCAAGGAAGTAACTTTTGACATTGATGAAATTTACATTTTTATTATAAGGAACTATGATGTAATTTAATTACTCTTGGATGTTTGGGTGCTGACGAGTAAATTCTACGGCATGTTTTGAATATGTTCAAATAGAGGTTTATGCTGCAAGAGAAAAGAATGGGATCTACATACCACGAGACCGTTATCTACACGAAGAAGCTGAGAAGAAGGTTCAGTTATTTGCATAAAGTTGGATTATGCTATAATTTTCTTATTTTACTGTACAAATGTGGTATTGCTAGCTTTTATTGATCTCTCTTCTCTCTTTACCCTAGGCCATGTCTGAAAAGATAGAACGCATGGAACTGGATTCAGAATCTAAGGACAAGGTATGTTTAGTTGAGATCATTTTATCAAAATTCTGTTCAGGTTGGTAAACGCAATTGAAAATAATTATGTTGCGACTACTTATCAAAAAAATAATCACATTGCGACTTATCAACAGCAACTTATGGAACTTCAAGAACTCTACAATTCCCAGCAACTTTTGACAGCAGAACTAAGTGATAGACTTGAGAAAACTGAGGTATGGTATGCTTCGGTGGTCAAGTACAGACCCTAGAATTTGTGCTCTCACTCTCATCTTGTGCAAGAACTCACTTGTTTCTGTTGCTTGCAACTTCAGAAAAAGCTCGAAGAAACTGAACATGCATTATTTGATCTCGAGGGAAAACACAGACAGGCAAATGCAACAATCAAAGAAAAGGAATTTCTCATATTCAATCTCCTCAAATCTGGTCAGTGAATCGCTTTTATTGTGCTCTAGCCAAAAAAAATAAAAAATCCGTAGTCTGCATAGAACAGTCTCTCTTTACTCCTGCTTATAGTTATTTTGTTGGAGATTGAATGGGGCAAAAACTTTTGAGGTATCAATCCAAATTAGATTTTATACTTCCCTCTTGCTGTTCTGGTCAAGTTGGTTTTGTTTTATGCAGTTTATGGATCAAACATATTTGATAAGGCATTTGACAGAATGTCCTACATTTCGATTTTCTATTTCTGGGTTTGGCATTTTAAAGTCTCATCCATTTGTAATCCAGTAGACTATATCTAACAAGAATTTATGAATCAGATGGCTTTATTAGGGTGTTCCTTCTCTGTTTGCTTTACATAGCTTGAAATTCTAGTTCTTCAAGTTTTATTTTAGATGATTGAAGATAGCAATTTAACAGTAACTTCCACTGTTAATTGAACAGAGAAGGCACTTATTGAGCGAGCATTTGAGGTTCGAGCAGAGCTAGAGAATGCTGCTTCAGATGTGTCTAGTTTATTTGCCAAAATCGGTTTGTATTATAGTCTTGGAAGTTAAACTTCTTTTGGGTGTTGTCCATCAATACTAGAGGATGATTTATTGCTCTGACCATGGTTGATCTTTCAGAGCGCAAAGATAAAATTGAAGATGGAAATAGAATACTTATCCAGAAGTTCCAGTCCCAATTAACTCAACAGCTTGAAATCTTGCATAAGACTGTGGCAGCTTCTGTGACTCAACAAGAGCAGCAACTGAAAGACATGGAGGAAGATATGCAGTCCTTTGTATCAATGAAAGCAGAGGTAGAATCTTCACTGGATAATTCTGTGAATTCTTCAGATTTGATGTCAATCCAGTCAATTTTATCTCTTGTTATCATCCTTGAAGGCTACTGAAGAACTTCGAGGAAGGCTGGGAAAGTTGAAAACCATGTATGGTTCTGGTGTTAAAGCTTTGGATGACATAACGAAGGAGCTCGAAGTAAATTCTGAGTCAACTTTTAGTGACCTCAATTCTGAAGTTTCGAAGCATTCATCAGCCCTTGAGGACGTAAGTTACTTTATTTACTACTCTTTCCCAACCTTCCTTCTCCTTTATAGCTATCTCTGACTTAATTTATGCAATTCAGCTATTCAAAGGAATTGCTTCAGAAGCTGATGCCCTGCTGAATGATCTTCAAAGCAGTCTTCACAAGCAAGAGGAGAAGCTATCTGCTTATGCACAACAACAGCGTGAGGTTTGTAACTGGTCGTGTATCTTAACCGGGGTTCGTATTATTATTTAATTTCTTGAAATGATTTTCTCTGATACATGATACAGGCACATGCAAGGGCAGTCGAAACCGCAAGGTCAGTTTCCAAAATAACGGTCAACTTCTTTCAGACTCTAGATGCGCATGCATCCAAGCTGAGCCATATTGTGGAAGAGGCACAAACTGTCAATGATCAGAAATTGTCGGAACTTGAAAAGAAGTTTGAGGTGGTTGCAGTACTCTATTTAAACTGCATGGATCAGGATATAGGGTCTTATTCTGTTTAATTAATATTTTTTTAATCATGTAGGAGTGCGCTGCTAATGAAGAAAGGCAATTATTAGAAAAAGTTGCAGAGTTGCTTGCAAGTTCAAATGCTAGGAAGAAAAAACTGGTACCTCTCTCGCATCTGCATTTTCTCCTTTATGCACAATCTAGTTGTTCATCTGTACCCTGGAACCTAAAAGTTGTATATCAATTGATGATGACAAAATGGAGCTTTGATTAGTAGCTTTATTTTTTCAATCTTTTTAGGTCCAAGTAGCAGTAAATGATCTTCGGGAGAGTGCAACCAGTAGAACAAGCAAACTGCAGCAGGAAATGTCAACCATGCAAGATTCCACTTCCACTGTTAAAGCTGAGTGGACAGTTCACATGGAAAAAACAGAATGCCACCATGATGAGGATATTTCTGCCGTAGAGTGTGGAAAGAAAGACCTAGAAGAGGCTCTTCAGAATTGGTATAAGCTACTTTTAGTCTGGGAATGGTCTCGTCTATTTCAGATCTTTTTGAGTGTATGTGAACTGAACTTATAATTGTGCAGTTTAAAGAAGGCAAATTTGGGTGCACAACAATGGAAGAATGCTCAAGAATCCTTGCTCATCCTAGAAAATAGCAATGTTGCTTCTGTGGACTCCATTGTTAGGTTTGTATTTCCCAATAGAAAGGTCGTTGACTTTTATTTAAGATTGTTCAATGCTGATTAAGCTTTCCTTTCTCAATCAGGACGGGAATGGAAGCCAATCAAGTCCTGCGTGCTCAGTTTTCTTCTGCTTTGTCAACTGCTCTGGAAGATGTAGACACTGCTAACAAGGATCTGTTTTCATCCATTGACCGTCAGTATCTAATTTTACATGCACATTATTGCTCATTAAGTTTTTCTCTTGAAAAATCCTGCTCAAACTATGAATAAAAAAACAATGCAGATTCACTGCAACTTGACCACGATGCATGTGGGAATCTCAATTCAATGATAGTTCCTTGTTGCGGAGATTTGAGAGAATTAAAGGGAGGCCATTACCATAAGATCGTGGAGATAACTGAAAATGCAGGGAAATGTCTTCTACATGAATACACGGTAAGAGTTGGAAATCTTTTACACATACAACACTTTGGGGGCTATTTAGTAGTTCTTCACATCACATGTCCACGAGAGAATATGGTAGAAAACACTACTAAGACACCATCTGACAGTTATTAGTGGAGAAAAAGAAGGGACGTTCCCATCTGGGCAACCAAAATGCATAAAAAAACACTACAGCTAGTGAGAAAATATTTTTCTTTCCTTTTCTTTAATTTTCTTTTTCTTTTTCTTCTCCTTCTCCCGGAAATGTGATGCATGTGAACAGAGAACGTGCATCCGGAACCCCATTTTCTCACAGTAGGGGGTGCCCCATGTATTTGTATATATATATATACTTTGTAGTTTCTATAATCAAATATGTCAACCCTCAAATCACAAACAGGTGGACGAACCATCTTGTTCAACACCGAGAAAGAGGTCGTTTAATCTACCAAGCGTTGCATCCATTGAAGAACTCAGAACCCCTGCTTTTGAGGAATTATTGAAGACATTTTGGGATGCGAGATCTGCGAAGCAAGCAAATGGAGATGTAAAACATATTGGTGGGGTATACGAGTCTGCCCAGTCCGTAAGAGACTCCAGAGTTCCTCTCACTGCTATTAATTAAGGAGAGAGTGGAACAGAGAGAAGGGTGAGGGTGTAGTGGTTACAACAAATTGTGTACATAAAACCATGTGGTGCCGCCAACTGTCGGACTCTCTCACCTATCTATATTCGTTATTTGTTGCCCAGAAAAAGGAAAAATCACGCTAGGCAGGAATATATATGGTAGATCTTTTTCTTTTTTCTTTTTTTAATATTTTGTTCTCTCATTCTTGTTGTTTTTAGTGGGGGGCGGGGGATGTGTGGCATGTGGGGGTATTTGGGAGATTCAGTTCATTGAAGCTCCCTGCTTATATAACTACTACTGCAACTGGAGGATGGGTGACGAATTTTCAGGATGCTTGTATTAAACGTTCTCTATTGTTTCAATAATTTTTGTCTCTGACAGTGACAGATATATGGAGAACCTCGTTTAAGAGATAGTTAACTCGGAGGAAAGGTATGGAAATTTATAGATTGTTATACAGATGAAATAAAAAATTTTAGAATAATAGTGATATAATTTATGAATAGTAATGAAATAATTTGAGTAGATTTTTATAGGGTTAGAATTATAAAATAAATAAATAAAGGTTAGAATATTATTTTTTAATATTATTTATATTTTAAGATTTAAAAAAGTTGAATTGTTTTTTATGTTTTGTTTGGAAGTTTGGAAAAGATGTAATGATGATATTAGATAAATATTTGAATATTTGAAAATGAAAAATATTTGTATTTAAATAATGTTTAGATGTTGAGATGAGATGAGAGGAGAGGAGAGAGAGAGTGAAAACCAAACCCAGATGTTCTGCTTAGCTATAAAATACAACTGCTTCTCCGTCAAGGCAACCGCCCGTTTTGGATTCTTCACTTGTAACATGCTCAAGCAGACGTAACCCCATTGAGGTGCTAGTTTTCAACCTTTGGAATCCTACTTCAAAAAATATAACGCTATTTTTCCAACAACGTACGGCAGCTGTAAACTTTTGCAGTCCACTACAACATGATACTCATTAACCCCTTAAAAAAGAACAAATCAAATCATCATCTATTTTCTCATCATCTCATAAGGTGGCATTAGATGATAAGTTCAGAAGTGAAATATAATAAATAATTTTCAATCATCTAATACCACATGATGAAATGATGAGAAGACGATGATAATTGAAATAATAATGCGTTGTCTCAAAGTTACTGGGAATCTAAATAAATACACGTACAGCTTGGTATTCTTTTCTTTTTTTCATAAAAGGATTATTTATCCACAACCACCCTATGCTTGATGTGTTTTAAACTCATCCAGCTTGTCTCCAAGTCACCTTTCTTTCTTTTTTATGA
>QEOT01008363.1:474947-490176 GCA_003123785.1 Pterocarya stenoptera | reverse complement strand
AGACAATATGGTTATACTATATATATGTTACTTATAACTTAATTGGTATGATATTATATATTCATATATACTTTACTATAATGTAATATATAATATGCGTTAGTATGATATTACATAGTTACTAAACTATAGTATCATTTAATATGTCTATATATATTAATGTTGTTATTTTATTTAATAGTATAGTGTAAAAAAAAAATATTATTAAACATTTAGCAAACCGTTCGAACTGTAAATATTAAGAGTTCGAACGTTTATGAATGAGAGCAGGAATGTATAATTTCACGTTCGAACGTGAAACTTTAGGAGGGAAATTATTCCCGTCTCGTTGTTTCAGGTTCGAACGGTTATTTACGAAAAACTTTATTGAAATACACGGCAGAACTTCAAAATCGTAGCTCTCCTCCCGCCCCTCTTAAACCCTCACGAACAAACCGAGCCTTTCTCCCTCAATCCAGCCCCAAATACTACTACTTTTCATCTCACTCAAGTATTTTCGGATTAATACGTTATTTCTACTACTTTTTGTGGAGCTCTTTCTCGGTTCTAAGGTTTTATCTTTTCTTGGATTTTCATCTAAGGTATGTTTTTTATAATCTACTTTTTATAAGTTTTTATCTAAGTTTGAATCTCCATCTTGATATTTTTATTTGTTGGCATGTTGTTATTATACTGGTTATGGTTTGTGCATTTGTTGATATATGTGCGTTTTCCATGGTTGAAGAAGACTGAAAATCTAGAATGAACACCGTTCGATCGGTTTGAGATCACCGTTCGAACGGGTATGTTATTTTCGAACGGTAGGTTTAACACCGTTCGAACGGAAACTTAAAATACAGAACAATATTAAATTACAGAATGGTTATGCGTCAAATCTAGCAAGGTGTGTGAGAACAAATGATTGGAAAATAACTGGATTAAAAAGTCATGATTGTCATGTATTCTTACAGCGTATCTTGCCTATTGGTATCCGTGGGTACTTGACGAGAGACGTGCGCGTGGCTTTGATTGAGTTGGGTGCATTTTTTAAAGACTTATGTGCTAGGACGTTGAATGTGGAAGCTTTGGATCGAATGGAACGAGAAATTGCCATAATATTGTATAAGCTAGAAAGTATTTACCCACCGTCATTCTTCGACGTCATGGTTCACCTAGCCATTCATTTGCCGCGTGAGGCTCGACTTGCAGGACCAGTTCAATATAGATGGATGTATCCCATTGAACGGTTTCTTGGAAAATTGAAACGTACAGTGGGTAACAAGGCTCGCCCAGAAGGATCAATTGCAGAAGCATATATTGACGATGAGTGGCATACATTCTGTTCCAAATATTTCCATGGAGTTGACACTAGGTTTGATCGACCGGAAAGAAACTTTGACGTTGACCAAGCAAGACAGCGAAATGTATTTTCTGTGTTTTCCCAGCAAGTACGTCCAATTGGTGCTGTGCGTGGTTATGACTTGTGTGGAAGAGAGTTCGAGAAAGCTCAGTGGTATGTGCTCAACAATTGTCCTGAAATAGAGAACTACTTGAAGTAAGTTATAACTTTTTCTTAAAGTAAATTCGCTCATTTACTTTAAAAAAATTATAAGAATATAAAAGATTTTGTGATAATCATCAATTTCAGTGATCATATTAACGTGCTAAAGGAACTGGGAGTAAATGATATAAACCAGAAACATGAAGAGGAGTTCCCGAAGTGGTTTGAAGAACGGGTAATGACATTACATATGCTTTACTCAATAACCAATAAAAAAATACTTGATGTAAATTTCGATATAATATATGCTTTATTCAATATGTAGGTTGTACAAATGCATGCAAATAATCCAAACGATATATCAGATGAACTATATGCATTGGCACGTGGCCCATCGAGACGCGCTGCTCGATATTCTGCATGTATTTCTCGGGGAAGTAGGTATCACACAATGGATCGAGATTGT
Source organism: Pterocarya stenoptera (assembly GCA_003123785.1). Taxonomy (NCBI): domain Eukaryota; kingdom Viridiplantae; phylum Streptophyta; class Magnoliopsida; order Fagales; family Juglandaceae; genus Pterocarya; species Pterocarya stenoptera. The sequence goes on along the minus strand of QEOT01008363.1, from coordinate 488,230 downwards.
TATAGGAAAACCCAGAATAGTGGTGTCCTAGTCGAAGGGAGTCATGATGGAGAAAACATTGATTTCTATGGGGTTATTGTCGATATAATTGGAATGAAATATTTGGGGGAGCTTGCAGTGTATGTGTTTAAGTGTGATTGGTGGGATTTAAGCAATCCTCGAACTGGCGTCCGTGATGATGAATATTTTTTTAGTGTTAATACATCAAAAAAATGGTATGAAGATGATCCTTTTATTTTGGCTTCTCAAGCATCTCAAGTATTCTACTTAGATGATTCAGAGTTAGGACATCAATGGCGAGTAGTACAAATATATTCTCCAAGAAATATATATGATGTTATCCCTCAGGCGGAAGGACAAGATGAAGAAGAAGATAATCCCTCTACTCAAGAAGCATACCAAGAGAGTCAACCTGCCTTAAATTTGTTTGTGGATTTGAGCCAGTACGAGATGATTCCATTAAATAGAGAAGATATTGAAGCTAAAATTGTTGATACGATAACTGATGAAAATGTTGAATCATCTGAAGTATCCACAGATGATGAGAGCGAATTGTCAAATGAAATTGATACAGATTACGATTGACCAATTATGTGTTAACATTACACTTGATGACAAATATTTTACTTATTGAATGTATCAGTGGTTTGAAATTATGCCACCAAAGAGGAAGGAAGTTCGCAACCCATCTCCACCTGTTCCTAGCTCTCCTTCAGACTCACCATTAGAGATTGACTCTACAGAGCAAGGTAAAAATCTAACACTCATAAAAGTTATTAATTAAGGTAGTATGATAGACATATAATAGAGATTGATTACAATGTTATATTTTATAAAGTCCACAGTACAATCTCGTCAAGGTCAAGGCACCACTAGAGGCGTGACGTTGGAAAAATATCGTAAGGTGGGTAAGATCAAGGTTAACATTCCTGACGAACATACCGGAGGCGAAGGACAACTAGCAGCTTGGCTTGCATCGCATGTGGATGCTCTTACACGAACTTATGCACCTTTGGCAACGACTTCATGGAAGAAAGTTCTCCAAGATGTTAAAGAGCTTATCAAGAAGCGTTGTTTGGTAATGTTTAAAACATTGATTTAGTAGAATAAATTTCTATATTTTACTTAAATTTAGAATATTATAAATGATAATAATGTTTGTGACTATGTTTTTCAAGGATGATTTTGAATTAAATTTTTGTCGGAGAGAGGAGCGTAAGACTGTGGAAGAGCTTATGAGTAATTCATTCCATAAATATAAGGCGAGGTGTCATGAGCATTATAATAAGTTTGAGAGCAAGGAAGATGCACGCCAACATCCCTTTCAAGATGTCCGACCTTCTGAGTGGAAAAAACTTTGTGACATGTTTGATGATCCATCATATCAGGTATAATTAAATTAATTATTTAACTTGTCTTATTTGTTATTTTGTTTTATAATTTTTTCAATTTCTTTGCAGGAGCAAAGTTCTATAAACAAAACAAATAGGTAATTATTGAAGATTAATCATCATGCAGGCTCAAGATCTTTCCATCGCCTTTCTAAGAAATTGATATTGTTATTTTTTTTTATTGGATATAGTTAATTGTTTGGATGAATCATAATGACTTTATATCTTAACACATATTTATTATAGCAAGATTCAGATACCAATTATGATCTGACAAAATTATATGCTGTATCGCACACTGATCGTAATGGAGAGTGGACTCATCCTGATGCCCATGAAAATTATGTAAGTATTATAACATTAATTAAATATATTATAATATTTATGACGATATTAATTCTTTATTTTATATATGTCTAGGATAAAATGGTTGCCCTTTATACTGAATCTGCATCAGATCAAAATTCCTCAACAAGTGATATTGATATTTTTACACAAGTCTTGGGTCAACGTTCAGGATATTTAAGGGGTATGGGTCGCTGTGTAAAGCCTTCACCTTCTTTCTCTTCTTCCGGGTTTGCCTCTACGGCTTCTATAGCGCTAGAGAATGCGAATTCCAGAATAGAAGAATTGACTGCAAGGCAGCATGAGTTAGAGGCTCAATTGGCGAAACAAGCAGACATGGAGATGCGTTTCAAACAACCTGAAGAACAACAAGAAGAGTTCAGGAGACAGATGCAACTCCAAATGCAGCAGCTTATGCAACAGTACAGGCCTCCAAGCAACTAATGGTTTTTTATGTACACATTTTGGGATTGTCTATTTATGTACGAACAATGCTAGTTTCATGATTTTTTATTTAGTTTGCACTTATTATAAAACTTTTGTGACTATTAAACAGTTTTTAATGTATTTTTTCAAATATTATGAATGTCTATTTGGTTTTTTATTATTGAGTTTAAATAAAATAGTTATCGTTCGAACTCAATTTCTTTTTGTCTCGTTCGAACGAAAATTTCACCACGTTCGAACGGAAATCTATATTTATGCCGTTCGATATATCCGTTTGACGTTCGAACGGAAAGCTATATTTTTACCGTTCGAACGGGTATAACTAATGTCTTCGTTGTTCGAACGTAGATTTAAATCGTTCAAACGTCAATTACTACCGTTCGAACGATATTCTGGGACGAATTTCAACCGTGACAAATAAGTTTTCCCGTTCGAACGTGTTCAAACGGTTTCCATCAAATTCGCCCCAAAAGATATTTTTTGGGACAAAATGGTGATTTTCGTCCCAATATATCTTTTGGGACAGTGTTGTTGGGACGAGCTCGGGACTAATTTTTTTTGTCCCAAAAAATTTTTTGGGACGAAATGACTATAATTTGGGACGAAAAATTACGTCCCAAAAAGTCGTTTATGTTGTAGTGGGTTGCGACACAGATTTGGAAACGTGCTTGCATTCATTTAGGCATGCCTTATTTGATTGGTCGTACTTGGAAAGAGCGGGTGGAATGTTGGTTTCGCAGGGCAAAATGTTCATCTTGTAGCAAACAGATTCTTGGTATTCTTCCTATTATTATCACTTGGTGTTTATGGTGGAGGAGATGTAAGGCTCGGATGGAGGGCTCCTTTGAATCTATTGACACGGTATGGATTTCTATGAAATATTGGTTGTCATGGGTGGCCTTAAAATTTAAAGACCAAAGAATTTTCAGCAAGAGGGATGAGGAGTTGCTAAAATCCTTGCACCTTCCTATCCCGAGGCTCTGTATGAGGGGAGAAAAATTTGTGAGGTGGGAGAAACCAAAGTTTGGGTGGTACAAACTTGATGTTGATGGTTGCTCTCTGGGAAACCTGGGTGCTTCAGGAGTGGGAGGAATAATTCGTGATCATGATGGGGATTTGCGTTTGGGATTTTCGGTGCCTATTGGTTGTGGTTCTAATGACCATGTTGAGGTTATGGGCTTGTTTTATGGCTTGAGGCATGCTAGGTGTATGAGTTTTAAGGCTATTGAGATTGAGATGGATTCAAGACTGATTATTGATTGGATTGGAAGTCGTAGGTGTCGTTTGTGGTACCTAGAAGATTACTGGGAAGAAATCACGAATTCTCTTGGTCAGATTCGTTTCACTAGTAGACACATCTTTAGGGAATGCAATGCAATTGCTGATTTTTTTGCTAAATCTGGTGCAAATGGGAGTAATGTTACTTATTATTTTGCTTTGGAGCTTCCACAGATGGCTAGAGGATTTCTCATACTTGATAGGGCCAGTTTGTCATATTTAAGTAGGAAATAATCTACTCGCCTTTATGCGGCCAATAAGGTGTTTCGGATAGAATAAGAACGCCAATCTGCTTTTTTTTTTTTTAGGCTTGTTAGAATTGGCTTCTTGCTGGTCTATTATGTTTTTCTTGGCTTGTTTTGACACTTGGTTTTGGATTAGTTTATAGCGTTATATTTTGTAAATCTCCAAGTGTAATGATGTTACCACGGTATTCCTCCGCCATAAGTGAGAGTTTTATTAATAAATTTGGGACGGGGTCACTATATGGGTGACTACCGGCTCTTTTATAAAAAAAAAGAGGCTGGTCGAAGACTTTTTCTTTTTATTAATTTGGATTAATTAGTACGAAAGAAGCAAAGAATTTGGAGCGCAAATTGGAAAAGATGAAGCGGTATAAATTAGTAAGACATAATAAGGAAGAAATCGTACGAGTCAACATTTGCAACCTATATATTGACGAAGCATATATATATATATATATTTATATGCTTGATGAAGGTGATAGAGAAGCTTATAACCCAAGCTTAAGCCTTTTCTTTGAGGCATGCTAGATGCAAACAAGCAATTAGCAGTCATATAAAATTTATGCCAAATATTTTAGATACAAAAGGATTATCTTTACATGAATAAAGAGCTGACCAGTGCCGGCTAGCTAGGATCTTTAATTTATGTAGTGTGCCAAAATACACGCGGCCATCATCAAGAGTTATGATGGCCGGCAGACAAATTTCACTTAAATAATATTTTATGAATCCATTAATTATAAAATTTAAAAGGTATAAGCTAAGAAAACAAAAAGGACACAAATAGGGATCGAGTGGATGACATACTGATGATGATCATAGGTCTAATATTTATTCGACAAAGACTAATTCGTACGTACATAGATATAGGACACGTATAGGCTTGTCTTCTAGGTATAGGATGCCGGCCACATTTGGTTGAAACTTTCATTCAAGATGATTCACACTTGTATTTGATTAATTAAGTGCTTAGGAGCAACGTAACTCTTCCTTATTATGACCATAAGAACTAAACAATTGTAATCTAGAAAACAATATATATTAATTAAGTCCCTTTGATCACCAAACTGCCAAACCTCTCTCTCATCCTTAACTTTCTCTAATCTATTTTTTCTCCTCCTTTGAGACGCTTTTATATGAAAATATTTCAAATTTTTATCACATTCCTTAAGCCACAAAACTTTTGACCTTTGACGCCACATCACCTCATCCCGCTCAAACCATTTCTGCACCTCCTCCCGAGCCCTCTCATGCTCATATACTTGTTCCCCTACTGGATCAGATATATTCAACTGCTCTATGTTGTCTTGCCAAGTGTAGCTACTTTTGCACATTACCAAAGCTATGGTAATTCCAGTTGTTCAAAAGACCTCCACATTCTTCAATCTTACACATTATATCAAGCATATGATGTCTCCCTTCACCACTTCTCCAAGTAGATTTTATGAGTGGCGCTCCAGGCCGGTCGGATGTGAATATTAATTTCACACCGGCCAATCAACAAGTGCCACGTAGGTATTCCAAAAATAATTAAAATGGACTCTCATATACCAGAAACCTCTCCCTCTCCTCCTCTCTCCCTCCCCCATCTGCACTCATGTTGCAGAAGATCCACATAGATACTATGGTCCAACCAAGTGCCCATGTAATCAAGAGCTTCCTCCACCATGCTTTGGGGACACTTCAAAATTGGAATGCAAGAAGAGCCCAGGATTAGGGGAGATAAGAATTCAGAGAACAAAAAGAAAAAGGAATCAAGGACACACAAGATAGGGTTTCTAGTCCCAAACAATTTGATTTTATTTGTAAACTACCAACCAAAACCCAGGACAAGAAATGGGCTAAACTAACTAGCAAAGATTCGAAATTTAGTTAAACCAAATCAGAAAATCAAGAAAGACCAGATTCGAAATTTAATTTTATAGGGGTTTCCAGCTTTGCTGAAATCAAACAAGAACGAATTTAAGCATGTGGGTATTAAAGTTTGACTCTTTTGAGTAAACCAACCTTAATAGAACTATGAACAAAACTCAAGAAAGACCAGAAATGATAGTAGAAGAAGAAGCAGCGATAGGGAGATAAAGAAGGTGAGCAGAGTAAAATCATGGACATCGAGGGAGAGAGAAAAAGAAGGAGAGGGAGAGGTTTCTGGTGTGTGCAGGTCCATTTTAATTCTTTTTGGAATGCCTATGTGGCATTTGTTGATTGGCTGGTGTGAAATAAATTTTCACACCCGACCGGCCTCACTCTTTTCTCTTAATAATGTCCTTGTTCCCCGACACACATTTCTTTAAATTTAAACTGTCTCCCGTTGCATATACTTGAAGAGGTAAATTAAATTAATTGACCAACTATCTTAAACCATATTAGTGTTGAATTAGCATTCCAGATCTTGAATGCATATATAAATAATATACGAACTTCTTTCTTTCTATATGCGTTTCAACAATGGCGCTCTCCAACATGGTTTCATGCTTTCTTCAACCTCGAAACATCCATCGACACCTTTTGATTCAATTCTTTATCTTCTTTTTATTACTGCTTCCCCATGCTAAGTCATTTTCCTTCGACTTCCCTAGTTTCCAGGGAAAGATGATCGAAAACATAAAACTCGAGGGTGATGCAGACCCGCGGTCTAGTGATGGACTTCTTGAACTCACAAAGAATCAAATCGATGGCCCCATCAATCGAAGTGTAGGTCATGCCTCATATAATGAAGCTGTCCGCCTCCGGGATTCAAGAACAGGGAAGGTTGCCGATTTCACTACTCATTTCTCCTTTACCATGAATTCTTTGAATGCGACAATTTATGGTGAAGGGATTGCCTTCTTCATCGCACCATTTGAATATGAAATGCCAAACAATTCCGGAGATGGGTCTCTTGGACTATTTAGTGCTGGATCCAATTTCAGTACTAACACCTCATTGAATAAAATTGTGGCAGTTGAGTTTGACAGTTTCAAAGACAGCTGGGATCCAAATGATAATCATGTAGGAATCAATGTCAATTCCATTGTCTCTGTGGCGAATGTCACATGGAAAAGTGGCATCAGGTTTGGATCAAGAGGAAACGCATGGGTTAGTTATAACTCAACTACCCAAAATCTTAGTGTTTTCCTAACGTATGCTGATAATCCTGTCTTTCGCGGCAACTCCAGCCTTTCCCATAAAGTTGATTTCAGCGAGTTGCCTGATTTGGTTAGAGTTGGTTTCTCCGCTGGTGCAGCTCGGCTCACAGATCTACATACAATAAGTTCTTGGTCATTCAATTCCAGTTTGGAGGTCGAAAATCAAGTTAACAAAAAAAACAAAGTGGGGTTGGGGGTTGGTTTAGGTGTGGGTTTTGGTGTATTGAGTTGTGGATTAGGTCTACTTTGGCTCATCTATTGGAGAAAAAGGGGTGATGGAGAAAATGAAGGTTTGGACGATGATGTCTTTATGGATGATGAATTTGAAAAGGGAACTGGGCCAAGGAGGTTCACTTTTCGTGAACTCACTCATGCAACAAACAACTTTGCCGAAGGAGGGAAGCTTGGGGAGGGAGGATTCGGAGGCGTTTATAAGGGTTTCTTAAGTGAATCCAGTACAGAAATTGCTGTTAAGAGGGTCTCGAAAGGATCAAAGCAAGGGAGAAAGGAGTATATATCAGAAGTGAAAATCATAAGTCTTTTAAGACACAGAAATTTGGTTCAACTTATTGGTTGGTGCCATGCACAGGGTGAGTTCCTCCTCGTGTACGAGTACATGCCTAATGGAAGCCTTGATACTCATCTCTTTGGAGGAAAGATTATGCTAACATGGCCAGTAAGGGATAAGATAGCCCTTGGATTGGCTTCATCTTTGTTGTACCTTCATGAAGAATGGGAACAATGTGTAGTGCACAGAGATATCAAGTCAAGCAACATCATGTTGGATGCAAATTTCAATGCCAAGCTTGGTGATTTTGGTCTTGCGAGGCTTGTAGACCATGAGTTGGGGTCACAAACAACTGTTTTGGCAGGCACTATGGGCTATCTAGCCCCAGAGTGTGTCACCACAGGCAGGGCAAGTAAGGAATCTGATGTCTATAGTTTTGGGGTGGTTTGCCTTGAGATTGCATGTGGAAGGAAGCCAGTGGACCCAAGGGAAGAACCGAGCAAGGTAAGGCTGGTAGAGTGGGTATGGAATCTCTATGGAAAAGGCCAAATCCTTGAAGCTGTTGACAAGGGATTAATAATGGAATTCGATGAGCAGCAAATGGAACGCTTGATGGAAGTTGGGCTATGGTGTTGTCATCCCGATCCCATTATCCGACCTTCAATAAAGCAAGTGATAAATGTTCTTAATTCCGAAGCTCCATTGCCCGAACTTCCCTCAAAGTTTCCGGTGCCAATGTATTAATTCTCTACCTCAGGTGAATATGTCATGTATATTCTCCGATATATCATTGGGTCACACAGGGTCAACGAAAGACCGGATAGTGTTCATGTAGCAGTTGCTCTACTTATTCGTCAAATATGTCAGCAGGTAATTCTGCAAAAGTTCTTCTAAATTCGGGTCTCGATCATGCTTATAATCATGTTTAATTAATAGATTTACTTCAATTACGCCGCATTAATGATTTGTGTATTTTTCTTTTTCATATTCTCTAATATTAATTATCTTCATAGCAATTGTGAGATTTTGGCCAATCGAGTCATGTTGCTTCAAACTTTTATTAGTATCAGATTCTTCATGATTCTTTTGCCCCTAGCAAAGTTTTGATATATATGGTAGTACTGGCGCCCCAAAGGCATTTTAATTTGTCTCCACAACGTCCTATACACAAAACATACGTCCTAAGCCGACAACTCGATTTGTAAGAAAAGTAGAGAAACATGAAAACTCAAGGGGAGTACTGATCAGAGGGAGCCGATGTATGCATGGTTGAATTGGTTGATCTTTGCAATATTTTGTCTTTAGTACAAGAGAATTGCTACATACACAAATTGATTACATAAAAATAAACCTACAAACTCATATAGTTTCATAGGAAACGTTTGATTTACTTTATAATAAAAATAATTTTACAATCTGACATATCACATCAAATTACATCAGTTTATAAATTTACTTCTATGTTGATTCTAAAATTACCTACTTTTTTTTCAAAAAATCGAAGTCCACCCGTAAAAGCATAAATATTTTTTTTTTTTATGTAGCTTCTAAAATTTCCTACTTTTCTTTTAAAGAGATCATTACATTGGAACTGCACACTCCGGCAGGCATTATAAACATGATGGATCAGCATCGACCATCAACAGCAAGCATGTGCCACTGTAAAGTTGACTGACATATATATCATGTGGAGGCTAGAGTACTCAGTAGTACTGTTCGCCAATCGAGGTGGGTCTTCCCACGCTTTTATCGCCCCATGGCAAACAATCTGTAACACAAAGCTATAGGTGCGCGAGTTCTTGTCTGGCCAAAAATGGAGTAGCTTATGAAAAAGGCAAATATTATTATTATTATGTAGTGGACCTTGAACTAATGTTAAATAATCGGTTAACTGTGACTACTTCGAGGGAGTCAGGCCTCCAGAAGAAGAATAAAGAAATAGAGAAAGAGAGAAGGAAGGAGACGTGATTAACACTAGATTCCGAAGTTGGCCTCATTCCCAACTATCGGCTGCCTTTTATAGATGAATCTTCAGTTACATGAATTCTGTTATGTAAACTACACAAGCTTATAACTAATTCAGCTACCTAATGATCCAAACGACAGCTACAGAACGATATCGTTTTACTTATTCTCAACTACTACTAAACGACACAATTCCAATCTGTTACAATGAACTCAACTATTACTTAACAAAACGGTGTGTTTCGTTTATTCTTAACTGTCACTCTAAGACTTCAGACTCTGCTCATGCCAGCTTCCTTGCTTCGTCACTCTGATCTCGATCCATGATCTCGTCTACCTTGTATAGTTCAGCCCGTAACATACTCTCCCCCTTTAAAGCACCTTGCCCACAAGGTGAGGAAACCTGTTACGTAAAGACCAATAAGATTCCCACGTTGCATCTTCAACAGCAGTCCCTGTCCATTGAACCAGCACCTCAACGACTGCTCTATTATGGATCTGTCTCATTCTACGCTGTAAAATGGCCTCAGGTTCAGGAGCTAATTCACCTTGTAAATCTACTGGAGGCAAAGAAGACAATGGAGAATGGTGTTGACCCAATTTTTTCTTAAGACACGAAATGTGAAAAACAGGATGAATCGAACTGGTTGATGGTAATTCCAGTTTATAAGCAACCTGTCCAACCCTTTGAAGAATCTGAAAGGGTCCAAAGAAGCGAGGAGAAAGCTTGAAATTTCTTCTGGCCACCACAGATTGTTGCCTATAAGGCTGCAATCTTAAATAAACCCAATCCCCCACAGTGAACTCTCTTTCAGTTCTCTTCTTGTCAGCTTGAAATTTCATCCTTTCTTGAGCACTAGTCAGATTATTCTTAAGGGTAGAAATGATCTGATCTCTAGTTTTTAATACCTCATCAACTGATTGATTAGCAGTCAAGCCCGGGACATAAGATTGTAACTTGATTGGGGGTCTACCATACACCACCTCAAAAGGAGTCATCTTAGTTGAAGTGTGAGGGGTGGAATTGTACCACCATTCAGCCAAGGTCAACCAATCAAACCATAGCCTTGGTTTGTCCCCTGAAAAACTCCTCAAAAAATGTTCAATGCATTTATTTACTGCCTCAGTTTGGCCATCACTCTGAGGATGGTATGCAGATGAGTAGGAAAGTGTCACTCCTTGGAGTCGAAAGAGTTCCTTCCAAAAGGAACTAGTAAAAGTTGCCCCCCTATCCGAGACAATGTTCTGAGGCATGCCATGCAACTTAAAAACATTGTCAAAAAATAGTGCTGCCACCTTGGATGCTGTAAATGGATGCTTTAGAGCCATAAAATGGCAGATTTGGATAACCTGTCAACCACCACCATGATGACAGAAAATCCTCTAGAAATTGGTAAATCCCTCAATAAAATCCATGGACAAATCGGTCCATGTNTAGTAAAAGTTGCCCCCCTATCCGAGACAATGTTCTGAGGCATGCCATGCAACTTAAAAACATTGTCAAAAAATAGTGCTGCCACCTTGGATGCTGTAAATGGATGCTTTAGAGCCATAAAATGGGCAGATTTGGATAACCTGTCAACCACCACCATGATGACAGAAAATCCTCTAGAAATTGGTAATCCCTCAATAAAATCCATGGACAAATCTGTCCATGTATTTGCAGGTATAGGGAGAGGTTGTAAAAGACCAGCAGGGTATGCATGTTCCACCTTATTCCTCTGGCAGAGATCACACTCCCGTATGTACTACTTCACCTCATGTTTAAGGCCAGGCCAGTAAAAGTCTTGCCTAGCACGATGCAATGACTTATGGAATCCAGAGTGTCCAGCAGAGGGACTAGCATGCACAAAGTTCAAAATTTTGAGCTTCAACTCTGGATTGTTAGGGATATAAATTCGGCCTTTTCGAAATAATAAGCCATGCTTAAGAGAAAAAACAGAAGAGGAAGGAGAGTGACTTCCCTGCAGTGTTGCCAGTTGTTCCTGAGCTGTCTTATCTAAAGCATAAGCTAGCTTTACTTCCTCCAACCATACAGGAGTTGGAAATGAGATAGCAGTCAACAATGTGGCGTCAACTGGTGCTTCTTTTCTTGACAAAGCATCTGCTGCTCTGTTCTCAATTCCCTTTTTGTACTCAATGGTAAATTCATAGCCTAACAACTTAGAAATTCATCTTTGTTGAGCATCAGTTCCCACTTTTTGTTCCAGGAGATACTTTAAACTGTGATGATCAGTTCTAACAACAAAAGCTGTTCCTAACAAGTAGGGTCTCCACTTCTTGACAGCCATAACAAGTGCCAACAGCTCCTTTTCATAAGTGGAACGCAGCAAATTTTTTCCTTTGAGAGCTTGACTTAGAAAAGCCAACGGCCTTTGATCTTGCATCAGGACAGCACCTACCCCCACTCCACAAGCATCACATTCCACCACAAACTGCTTATTAAAGTCAGGTAAGCATAAAACAGGAGGACTCGTGACTGCCAGCTTCAAGTTTTCAAATGCATGAGTTGCTGCCTCAGACCAATGAAAGCTATCCTTCTTTAACAAAAGAGTTAAAGGTGCTGCTATTTGTCCATAACCTCGAATAAATTTTCTATAGTATCCCGTTAATCCCAAAAACCCTCTTAATGCTCTAAGAGTTTTTGGAATTGGCCAAGATAACATTGCCTCCAACTTCCTCGGATCAGCTCTCACACCTTCTTTAGAAATTAAATGGCCGAGGTATTCAATTTCTGAACAAGCAAAATGACATTTGGATCTCTTTGCAAATAACTGATTGGCCTCCAATGTTTCCAAAACAATAGCCAAATGAGTTAGATGTGCTGCCATGTTCTTACTATAGACAAGAATGTTATCAAAAAAGACTATGACAAACTGTCTAAGGAAGGGTTTGAAAACCTCATTCATCAAGGCTTGAAATGTGGAAGGGGCATTTGTAAGCNCGAGGTATTCAATTTCTGAACAAGCAAAATGACATTTGGATCTCTTTGCAAATAACTGATTGGCCTCCAATGTTTCCAAAACAATAGCCAAATGAGTTAGATGTGCTGCCATGTTGTTACTATAGACAAGAATGTCATCAAAAAAGACTATGACAAACTGTCTAAGGAAGGGTTTGAAAACCTCATTCATCAAGGCTTGAAATGTGGAAGGGTCATTTGTAAGGCCAAAGGGCATAACAAGAAACTCATAATGCCCTTCATGAGTTCGAAATGCAGTCTTTTGAATATCCACATCCCTCATTCGAATCTGATGATAGCCAGATCTTAAATCTAGTTTGGAAAAAACTGTTGAGCCAAAAAGCTCATCCAGCAACTCATCAACAACTGGTATGGGATACTTGTCCTTGACAGTGGCCTCATTAAGCACCCTATAATCGATGCACATTCGCCACGAACCATCAGATTTCCTTACTAGTAGCACAGGAGATGAAAATGGTGACTGACTGGGTCTGATCACACCAGACTTGAGCAACTCAGAAACAATCTTCTCTATTTCATTTTTTTGGAAATAAGGATACCTGTAGGGTCGAACACTCACAGGGACAGCATCCTTCTTAAGGTTAATTTGGTGATCTCGGGCTCTATAAGGAGGTAAAGTAGTAGGTTCTTCGAAAACCTTTCCAAATTGCTGTAGCAACTGCTGTATTTCTGGATTAGGAACATTCTGAGTTTGTGTGCCTTCCATCTGCATAAGCTGCAACCAAATCCCTTTGGAGCCTACTTTAGAAAGCATATTAATCTCTTCATCATCAATTAAACAAGTAGTCGAGGACGTGAGGCCTTTAAAACAGATTCTCTTTTCATGGTAATCAAACTGCATTTTCAACTCTGTGAAATCCCAAAGTATTGGCCCCAAGGATGACAGCCAACTAACTCCTAAAACGACATCACAGCCTCCCAAAGGTAATGAAAAGAAATCAACAACAAATCTAGTGCCCTGAATTTGGATGCCAACTCCAATAGTTTTACCAT